>JANHFL010005801.1:0-11966 GCA_032468155.1 Oxyrhabdium leporinum | reverse complement strand
GGGGGGAGTGGTTGGGGTGGGTGTGGCCAGCTCAACATCACTCATGTCAGGGGTGCCTGTGGTGGCTCTCCTGTGCTCTGTTTTCACTGGCAGAGGGTTGCAGGAGGCCGTTGCAGCCAAAAATGGGGCTAGGGAGCCCGATTTCGCTGTCAGAGGCACCGTGGGCCGGTCCTTTGCTCTTTCCAGGGTGGCCCTGCAGGCCAGATCTAAGCACACCACGGGCCGGATCTGGGCCCCAGGCCTTGAGTTTGACACCCCTGTTTTAGAGGCTGCCATTCAGCCTCTTACTGTCAGCTGCAAAATAGCTTTGGGAAGAGGTGAGATATTTTCTGTTGTTTCTCATTTGCGCTGGGAATTAAGAGGAAGAATGGAAAACGTGCACTCCTTTAACATCCTTAACACTGACCCCAGCTTCCTAATTGACCAATACAGATAGTCCTCACTTAAAGTGGTGATGATATTATCAATTCAGTCGTGTCCGACTCTTGGCGATTCTGTGGGCCAGGTCTCTCTACATCTTGCATTGCTTCTTTGAGTTTTCCTATGCTCTGGCTATGCTCTTCCCAACATAATTGCTTTCTTTAGTAGATTCCCCTGCATGGCATGGCCAAATAAGTGAGATGCAGTTTTGTGTTTTTCCTTGACAGGTCTTGTGTTCTGCACTGCAGTACTTATTGGTCATCTTTGCTGTCCAAGGATCATTTAAAGTACTCCAGTTCAAATAAATGTGTTCACTTAATGACTGCAGCATTTCCTTAACAATTGCTGAAAAAAGAGCCAAAAAATTACTTATGGTCACATAGGTGGTTCGATTTACAACCACAAAGACTTGCAACCATAGACCCAGGATCGATTATATTCATAAATTAAGAACTACCTTTACTGTACACTTAATTTTGACAGCATAACCTTGAGCTATTTCAAGTGGTGTTGTTGGAGGGGCTGCCTGTAATCCCCCCCAATTGTGTGTTACACTCATCTTGTGCTAAACCAAAAGGAAACCAATGGTATTATAATGTAGCACAAATGCATGCAAACTCAGTTGCTCTATGTGAAAAGGAATGTTAATCTCATTCAAGAGTAATGATTTTAATAATAGGATGTCATTGATATTTCTTGTGTGGTGCTAAAGTTGAACAAATTAATGCTAATCCAAAGTTTATTTTATATGTTTCATTTTCTCTCCTTCATAGAAAACAGCTGAGTCTCATTCAAAGAGAGAAGATATAATAGCTGTAAAATAGATAATATTCCAACTAATGCATGCAAAAATAAATATAATCACTGTTGCTGTAATATCTGCTGCACAAAATCATGTATATTAACATTTTTACAAGAGGTTGAGAGTAATAATTCTGTTTATATTTTAAACTTAAAACATATTACCAAAACATTTTAATGACTTCTGCTCTTAAACTGATAGGTAATTCATTTCATATGTTTCATATATTTACAACAAAAAATCACATCGTTAAAAATTTCTATTTATCAAATATATGAATTTATGCTAATCACAGCAATGCAACACACAGTAGTTAAGATAAACCATACACTATCAAAAGCATCCTTTTCTACTAACAAGGATTGCTTATAAAATTCTCTCTTTAAATTTTACTGGACTTTCTTTACTGGACTTGGTCATGTTTTTGTGTAGAATATTTTAATCATATTTTTTTCTTTAGTTCAAGAATTTATAATCTGGCCTCCTCCAGTTGTTTTGAAATATAACTCCTACGATCCCTTGATTTGGGCCATATTTCCATCTGAAGACCATCAAGCTGCCTACCCTACTGTAGTGTTATTTTCAGTTTGGATTTTCAAAAGACATTGCTTCACATGCAATTTGTTTTTTCTGCTGTTTCCTATATTTTAAACTATTTCATTAAAATTGGGTTCCTTCCTTCCTTCCTTCCTTCCTTCCTTCCTTCCTTCCTTCCTTCCTTCCTTCCTTCCTTCCTTCCTTTTTTTCCAGGCACACTCTAGCTTTAAGTCTCTACTGATGATTTCAACTTCTGTAATTCCCAATGTAACACAAATTATTTGGGTCTAGGAAAACTTGCCACGGCCAAATCACCGTGACCAACTCGCCAAAGGATAACTTATCATGGCCAATTTGCAAAACAAAAGTTACATTAATATCAAACTAATGGTGGAATAGAATAATTAAAGAAAGGATGCCAAAGGAGAGACAAAATGAAAAGTGAATGACATAATTAAATTCAATAATTAAATTGAATGGTTGAATTGTCACATGGTGAGTTGACCGTGGCAAGCTGGCCATGGTGCATTGTCCCATTCCAAAACTATTTATAGATCCAGTGGGAGATGTTTTCAGGACTCAAAATCAAGAGTCCTGAAAACATCTCCTCTTATATCTGTACCCAATTATTCTTGTATTGAGAATTGTATTGAGTCACCATGGGCGAATAGGCAGCAATATAAATTCAATCAATCAATCAATTTTGGGAGTTAAAGTCATCAAGGCTCAGTTTGTGAGCTGTGTTAAATTATCAAGAGTCCAAAATACATGGGATCTCCCAATAAACCTCAGGTTGAGGTTGCTTCTCCAAATCTTGGGGGAGGGGAGGCAGCTGTTCTTTTAACTTTGATTCTTCTAGCTATCATGAGAGTTGATAAAAATTCTAGGAGTTGGTCTCTGCATCCAGAGGGTGTGTGATTTAGTAAGATGACTTAATGTTAAATGAACGTATCTATTTTATTCCACAATGATGGACAAACAAAAAGTTTGCTTTATCGTGATACTGAATTTAGCTACTCTCTACACATCATACAATAATAACACATTCCAAGGTAGACATGCATAGAGTTATAAACTAATTTATGCACAACTAAATTTAGATGTGTGCTTTCAACTGAGATTCAGTTTTAATTCATTGCTCATGCTTTGGCTAGTTAAAATCAGGTATTTATATATTTTAAAACCTAAATTTATACTTTTATTTATTAAAGTCCATCTTCTTTTTGTTTTTTGTTAAACAGGTCATTCATTGTTAGGAAAAAAGATAATTTTAATATAGGAAAGACATTTCCCCATTAAAGCAAAAGACCTAAATCAAAATAATTTCTGCTAATAAATGCACAATCTGAAGCAAATTAATCTTAATGAAAAATTACCTTAAGCATTAACTCCAACAATTAAAACTTGGATACATTAATTAAAATCCATTAATTTGGGAGTTAACATCTTAATTTATTAATTTATTGATTAGCAGTGGGATATTTGGCATTGTTACCCTCAAGGAAGTATGGAAGGTCTTGAATAGATTGGTCATGAAAGCTTCAGGGTCTATTCATTATTGCTAATTCTACTAAAGAGTCTTTGCAACTGCATGACTCAACAGAGTAGTTTGTTAGGTGAATACAGTGAATACATTGAACGATATAGTGTTCTAATTAATGTTGTTTCAAAGATATCAAATATCTGATGCCATCACTAAAAATGATCCTTCTATCGAGGAGTACATGAATCTTTCAATGTACTTCTAATGCCCACACCATGTTAATGTCTTTTTAAGATTGTTCTGTTTATTTAAGTATTTTTTTAAATGGTATAGAAACTGTTTATTTTTGCAGTCTGCCAATGATGACATTTAATCTGTTAGGGTTTGTTGAGTTGTACAAAATAAAGGTGAGAAATGATTCTGTTGTTTGGCCTGGAGGTGAATATAAAATTCTAGAATCTGCAAATACGCTGCAAACTTTTAAACAGTTAAACGCTTCTGTTGCTTCCACATCTGCCTCCCTTTCCACAAAGACAAAATGATTTCCTAGGGTTCTGGGTGGCCACCACAGTTTATCAAAGAACATCTAACAAATCACATTATATCTGTGGTGCAAAGTTTAGAGTCCAAATAGATAACAATCCTTTATGTTAATCAATGACAAGTTTGATACTACTGGTAGTGTTCTGTCCTGCATGGCTGCTTATTCAGGGCATTAGCATCCATGTTCATCCTCCCAGATTGATACTGAATGCTGAAAGGTATCCTGGGAAAGATATTTTGTCTATTGTGGATTGCCTGTGAGACAACATTTAGATGAGACGAGAGATTTTGAAAGTTATCTCACCAAGAAGTTATTAGTGGGGTCAGAATGAAAACATCCAACACACTAGTCATCATCCAAGTGCATTTGAATACATATGTTCGGAACTTTGAGGGACCTACATAAGAGACACTGGAGTGACTATATATGAGTGTCTGTCCATGCCTATAAAAATAGCTAACATTCTAGAAATTTATTGTTTTATATTTTCGTGCAGTCAGCAAAAAAGCAAGGCTGACACACATTTGTTTTGGGGATGATGATGATGATGCTGTACCACAATACTATCTGGAATCATTTAAAAATGACCAAAAATTGCACAGAGCATATCCACTGGCACAGGACTTTGCAGACAAAAATGTTGACTGGAAATACAACCTGATATTCTGCAACACCAAGATTATAAATAATATGTTAAAACCAGGAGACCGGATATTGTTGCAGAAAAGGATTGGATGGACAGACACAAGCTCTCTGTCTGTCTGGCTAACTGGTGGAAGAGTTCACCCTAAGATATATTGCCTATGTATAGAATGCAGCTGGCAACCAATGAAAGAATTAGACCAATTCATTCAAACCATATTTGCTAACTGGGGAGACAGTATCTGAACAGGAAAATCCTCCCATTGATCCCACTAGAGTATTCCACAAGGGGGGATAGCTTTCCTGAGGGTGATTGGAATACTTTAGACAAGAACATGTGGAGGACCCCAGAAAAGTCCCCTATGACCTTATGATCAATACTGATGATCTATGAAAATATATGTAGAATGAGGGTTGTAGTGACCACAGCAGTCCTGGAAATAAGTGAAATGAACATCTTGATCAACGGTGAGAAAGGCAAGCCAAGACTTGTTTAGATGGGCAAGAATCCGAAAGGTGCAATCTGCAGAGGTCTGCAAAGTAGGGTTTTACTAACACCTGGAGGGAGCAGCGGTCTAAGGCAAAGTACCAGAGCCACGGTGGCGCAGTGGTTAGAATGCAGTGCTGTGCTGCAGGTACTGCACTACTGCAGGTCTAACTCACTGCTCACTCCAGGGGTTTGATTTGGAATGGCTCAAGGTTGACTCAGCCTTCCATCCTTCCAAGGTTGGTAAAATGAGGACCCAGATTGTTGGGGGCAATGTGTTGATTCTGTAAACTGTTTGATTCTGTAAACTATTGTCAGCGTTCCATCGAAGGTTCAACAAACCACTCAGCGCTTAGATAGTAATTAATCCAAATCAGAGTTTATTGAAGAAACCATGTTGGCACATCTGGGAAAAACCTGAATCTGCAAACCCAGGTTTTTCCACACCCAAAAGAATTCAAAGATCCACCTCTTTTCCATCATCATACATCACATTCCCCAATCAAAGTAACTAGGATGGCCTTGACACATTTATCAAGAATGTTGTTTTGTCTAAAATCCCTTCTAACTATATGAGAAAGTAACCCCCCCTTATTTCCCAAACACTTTATTGTGGCAGCTTGCAGAGGCCTCACAATTATGGCTTCCAAAGCTGACAGCATTTAAAGCACTGTGAAGCGGTATATAAGTCTAAGTGCTATTGCTGTTGCTATTGCTACCAAGCTCAAAAATATTAGAAAGGCAGCTCCAAAGCTATGCCATCTCATCCAGTGAATGATTACAGTAGTTAGAGAGTAATGTCACTATATGGCATTTCTGAATTAATGTTCTCCTCCAACATTTTATGCTATCATATGTTTTATTTATTTATTTTGCACAAAATATTAAAGGAAAAGAAAACTGTTGGATTTTGTCATGAATGTTTAACAGGATACAAAAATAAGCTGATTTGATTTTTTTTTCCTCCTGGCAGATGGCAGATCAAGAGGCCTCCGTTGTCTCTGAGTGTAGCCACCGAAACACAGTAGTTGAAAAACAGAAGAGGCTTGGGAGTAGAGTCCCACAGAGCTCTTTCCAATCAGTCCACTTTAAGAGAAACCATGGAAGAGTCCTCCTGGGTCCTCAGAAGGGAAGAGAGTGAAAGGGATCCATTAGATATACACTGTTTGTTAGCTCTATTAGTAGACATTTTGTACAATTATGGACAATACATCAGGAATTCATCAGAATAAGGAATATGCAACTAAGAAATAGGCTGTAAAATAACCAAAAATGAAGAACTCTGCACTGAGGAGGTACTCTGAACTTGGATGCTGCCCTGAGGATCTACATGAAGGATTGTGACTTGACAGTGATCTATGGGCTGGACATCATAATTTCATACCTGAAGGTATTCATACCTTCATTTCATACTGAATGATAGGTAGTATCAAATTTTGAAATTTCCGTGGTATAAGAAAGGATACTTGTTTGGAAATTATTAAAGTAGGATGACACTATATTTCTGAACAACCAACTCTAATCATTTCACACAGACTTTGGGGGAATCATTTTAGATCAGGGCTAAGGCTATAACACAGAATCAAGGTCAACCTAATTTTTGGAAGCCCTGGACCAAAAGTCAAGATGAAAGGCCTCTAAATGGGGCTGCTTTTGAATTAACGACAACCACTTTATATCCTTAAGCCCTTAATTTGATTCATGTCTCAATGATTCTTCCAGAAGCTGGAATATATGAGCAAAAATACCAGTTAAGACAGTTCATACAGTTCCCTTCTTTATGACATCCTTGATATAATTTACTCAGAAGCTACTCTGCTGACATAGTGAAAGCCATAAATATGGATGATTGTGTTCATCTCAAATGTTAAAAGAAGGATGAAATATGATTGCCTCCTTGCCAGCAATGCAGTTTTAATATCCCAGAATTTTTCCTCTCTCCTGTCAAAACAGAGTCATAAGGTAGAATGACAAGCTTTGGCAAAGGGGCATGAAAAGGCAGCTGTGCAAAGTGGCCTAGCTGCTCTGAATTTCAGGGAGCTGTGCATTTATACTGAAAAAGGAGCAGAAACAATTATTTTGTAGAGGGTGCAGTAATACCTCCTGTAATGCAATGGGGTGTGGGGAGTGGGCTGAGTATGTGTCACTGTTTGGTCTTTTCCCCCCCACTAAAAGTGGTAGCATGAGGACTGATTTTATACTTTTATCTTTGAAGGTTACAGTGAAGGGTGTATCCCGTGTTCCTGAAATTAATTAATTAATTGAGTAATTAAAGGCCTTGACATAAATATTAAGAGATTAAGTTTGATCGTGGGCTTTTTGCCAAATGACTATTTTGATCTCATAAAAAAGAAGTCGAGTATATCCACTCCCAAAATAAAGGCATAAAACACATACCATGCTGCTAATGAATGCCACGATATGATTTACAATTTAATTTAATAAGTACCTGCAATAAATCTGACGATTGCATGGGATTTTCCAGTCCATCTTTTAACTAGGATAAGCCTGAGTTAATCTGACGGAACAGCAGGCATACTATTTCTTTCTCATCTGCTTATTGCTAGGATCTTCTATCTTACTGCTATTCTAAAGTTGACTGAGTCAGTTCAATGGTTTCCAATCTAGTCTCCAGATGTTGCACTATAGTTCCCATAATCCCTGACTATTGCACACACTGGAAAACACTCTAACAACATATGTAATTTTGAACAAGAAGTTCCAAAGAAACTTTAACCTCTAGATCCCATTATCCTTGCAAATTATTTCACTTCCAGTGCCTTAACAAAGGCTAAGACAGAGTGTGGAGGAGGCTAGGAGGAAAGGTGATTGGCAATTGGCATTCAGACAGGAAGTGAAGGCCACATCTGGAGATTGGCAGCTATTGCAAGCAGGTGAGAGGACTATTTTACATCTGCCAGGAGCACAAGCTATGAGGAGCAGCATATCCTACAGGGAATCTTCCTTGGAGCTTTGCCTGGAACTCAGCAGCAACCAAAAGAGGGGCAATTCCACAGAAACATTCCAACTAGTGCAAGAATTTGTGGAAAAAAGGCAAAGATTGTATACTACTTTAAAGACTTGTTTGAACTGAGTATTAAAAGACTGAGTATAAAGGACTGTGTGTTAACAATGTATTTACATGGCAACAGCAACTTGTCAGTTCTAGAAGGTTGAGTTGACCCAATAATGTGTTGTTGGGGAAGGTATGTGCTGCGAGAAAGCAATGTGTGCAGATCTGCTGTGCTGTGGTGTGTCCAATCCCTAGAAAGAAAAAATCTCACAGTAAATATATAGAATAGCAATTTTTCTCCGTGAAAAAGGTATCTTTCTGTGGGTATTGAAACAAATGGGTAGAGATGAAGAAAAATTGTTTTTCACTAATTAATGATATAAATAAGGAAACAATCTAAGGAATTCTGTTTTAGTAACATTCAAAGTAAAGTTGCCCTTTATCAATAGGACCAGTAGGGCTGAAACACAACAGCAGTTAAGAGTAGAATAAAACCAACGGAAGTTTTCAAGCATGTGGTATCACAAAAGGAATGCTATGCGGAAATTTGCCCATTCATAAAATGACGGTTTAATGGCTATTGGTCTGAGCTCCGAACTTAGCAATTTGGTTGCAAACATTTTGTCACCAATTGAGGAGACATTGTTAGTGCACTTTTAATTGTCCACAGACGAGCTCAATTCAAAGTGCGCTGACAATGTCTCCTCGAATGATGATGAAATGTTTGCAACCAAATTGCTAAGCTCGGAGCTCAGCCCAACAGCTCAACTACCAACCTGAGCTACTAATATTCAAATACATTTCAATGGCTGTTTAACCTACACGCATGGCATTCTATTGTAGTTTGTTTGACTTCTTCCTTGCTATGGGGCTCATTACTAAATGAAACCTGGGCCTGTACACTCCTCCCTATTAAATTTGATATGAGTGTTTGTGGATTCTGCAAGATCCAAAAGGCATTTGAGGAAATAAAGCTGAGCTCAGAGTGCTGGTGCTTTATTTTCCAACATCCCATCTTTGTTTTTTATTATTTATTTGTTTGTTTGTTTAACAAATGAATGGAATAAATCTTTGATTAAACAAAAGAGCACTTGAGGTGTGTGTGTGTGTGAGGATATCTGCCTCGCTCCAAAGCCTGCCCAGAAACTTACTTTATAGCAATGTCAGAAGGACTAATGCTAATTTTATAGATTACGCACACAGAGATAAGCCCCCGAATCTCCACTGACTTTTGTTCTGCTCTGCCTTTCCTCGAGGCTGTTGATGGGCATCCTGAGACACTCAAAAGTGAATGAAAATGAAAAGTTGGAGAGTGTTAGCTCCTGCGGTTGGAGAATGTTAGCTCCTGCGTGAGGCAGCCTGCGCTGTGATTGGTTGCTGTGGATGTGTGGAGGGGGAGTTTCCCTTTTTCCCCGCCTTTTTCTCCTGTATACCCTGTGTGCTCTGTGATTTACCTCATGATGTTCCTGTTAGCCTGACTATCTTGTTTACTGTAAATATAGATGTAAAATATATTTATTTCTATAAAACCACAAGTTTGTGTCAGTGACTCTGACTTCATTTGGACACCTGCGGCGCAGTTCCCTGACATAACTTTACCATGATTGTTAATCGAGCAACAAATATGTCTTGCTTAAAAGCTTTCTTAACTATAAAAGCCTCTACCACAAAACCCATCTAATAATTCCTTTTTATATAATATCTTTATTATCTGTATTAAGTTAGCAGAATAACAGAAGTGTTGATATCATACGTTCAAATACAAAAGAAAAAGAAAGCATCTAATATTTGGTGGCTCAACCAAACAATATTTAATTATAGCTTGATTCTTCAGGTTGACCTTTCCAGCAATAAGAATGTTTGCAATGGACAAAATTCAGTAAAAGTTTTCTGTAAACAGACAGTCTGTCTCTCCTTGAAAAGCATATGATCCAGCCAGGTTTTTGCATCAGTGAAGCAAGGAAAGAAGTTTTGCCCTCCTCTGTGTCCCCCACCTCCTGCCAATGTTCCTCTGCAACACAGCAAAATGGCAAACTACCAAGACTGTAATAGCAGAGACAGAAAAGAAATCTGCTACGATTACTCCCTTTCTCACTCTTTCCATCAGACTGCAAGGAGAAATGAGCCAATGTCTGGTCTGGTCTGAGTACCATTCTACTTCGGGAATATCCCGCTGGCAGAAATAAAAACTTTGGATCCAATTCTATATTACTCTTGTATTATATTCCTACTTTGTTTCTCTAACCAGCTCAGGAGAGTACCTAGCTTCCTTTTCCCCATGACTGGTGCTTTCCAAATATTTGGGAGTTCAGCCTTCACAATCCTCCAGCCAACATGACTATTGGGGTACAAAATTAGAGACAGCTATTATCTGTGTTTTTTTTCACACCAATGTTTTTGCTTAGGGGCAACTCCAGGCTAGTTTTTCATTTTAGCTAGTAGTACACTTACAGTCTATGGAGAATGCCAGAAATTGGAAACGAGGGAGAAAGGATTGCCAGAAGAAGGAATGACCAGTTATTTCCATACTGTTTCCAAGGGAACTGTGTCTTTGTGATATTTCCAAAACTCAGACTTGGCTCAGAGAAGATTTTACAGCAGAACACCACTCAGGAAAGGCTGTTCTAGATGCTTGGACACAAGCCAAGATCTGTGTTTATTGAATAGCAGCTGCATAAGTAGAAATATTACTCCTTCTCTGTGGCCTTCATTTTAAGTCAGGCTGCATCTCAAGAATTAAAGGATGACTGACTCACAAAGGATATAGGCTGGTGTTTTGTTTGTTTGTTTGTTTGTTTTTTTGCCATCTGGGTATTCTCCAGTGATATAGGTGACAAATCTCAGAACAGTTCAGCTCCTATGGCTGGATATGAATTCTGAAAGTTTAAGCCCGCAAAGCTGGAAAACATTATGGTTGGAGAAGACTGTTCTAGCTGAACATCCTGATATGCAGAAGGTATGTGCACAATATATAGCCTATCTCCACCCCGCACATATACACTACAGGTAGTCCTTGACTTACAACAGTTCATTTAGTGAACATTTGAAGTTACAACAGCACTGAGAAAAAGTGGCTTATGACTGTTCTTCACACTTATGATCATTGCAACATCCCCATGGATGCATGATCAAAATTGGCAACTGATCTATATTTATGATGGTTGCAGTATCCCGGGGTCATGTGATCACCCTTTGCAACCTTCTGACAAGCAAAGTCAATGGGGAAGCTAGATTCATGTTACTAATGTAAAAATATAGTGATTCATTTAACAACTGTGGCAAGAAAGGTCATAAAATGGGGCAAAACTCACTTAACAACTGTCTTGCTTAGCCACAGAAATTTTGGACTCAATTGTGGTCGTAAGTCAAGGGTGTCTGTATTTCAACCTCCTCTGGATCAGTTCAAAAATTCTTCTGGCCTGGTCTTGGATCTATCAGAAACATCAGAGAATTTATTCAGATCTTTGGCATGTCAGATACCATTTTATGGATAGGCATAAGAATTTCATATCTGCAAGCACATTTTCCTCTTACTTTTTCTTTTTAAAGATAGAAAACTAGGTTTGGGGCTAAAACTGACATTGGAGAAAGAGGCTTCGGATTTCCTTGTTAAAGAGTTTGCCTCTTACTGAAATAATGACATATGAATGATGATGCAACCAATTTCAGGTGGCATCATAAGAAAATGATAGATGAAGACAAGGCTCGGTCTCTGTAGGTTGCCGCGAGACTCTTTAAATTGTTGGATTGTCCTAAAGGGAAAAAGAGACTGTTCAGGCTTTGCTTGAGACGGAATAAAGATCTGGCCAGTGATAGATGAGAGAAAGCCAAAATACAATTTAACTCTCAAAAAAGATGCATCAGAGGTATCTATTTTTTAACAGATTTAATAGATTAACAGCGTTGGGAGGGACCTTGTAGTTCATCTAGTCCAACCCCCCGCCCAAGCAGGAGATCCTACACCATTTCTGACAAATGGCAGTCCAGTTTCTTCTTGAAAGCTTCCAGTGATGAAGCTCCCACAACTTCCGAAGGCAA
>JANHFL010005800.1:266719-278476 GCA_032468155.1 Oxyrhabdium leporinum | reverse complement strand
GGAAGGAAGGATGGAAGGAAGGAAGGAAGGAAGGAAGGAAGGAAGGAAGGAAGGAAGGAAGGAAGATGAGAAGGAAGGGGAGAGGGAGTGATAGGGAAAGGGAAAGAGAGAGAGAAGTGAAAGGACACACTCCACAAATTGGAAGGAAGGAAGGAAGGAGGGAAGGAAGGAAGGAAGGAAGATGAGAAGGAAGGGGAGAGGGAGTGAGAGGGAAAGGGAAAGAGAGAGAGAGAAGTGAAAGGACACACTCCACAAATTTCAGCAGCAGGATGTAAGCAAGGTTTTTTTCAAAACAATATTGGATACACCTGTAAAACATGTAGCACAATGCAAACTTTAATGTCAATATATACAGAGTCTGAAATAAAAAAAAATTAAGGGGAGAAAAAAGAAATTCTGAATGGAATAAATACAATATGGTACAAATCCACAGTCCATCCGAGACACGAGGGTTACAATACTGACAACAGTGTGGTAGCCGAGAATGTTTTGTGTGATTTTTAAAGCTTTAGGAAGTACTGTGCCCAAATATCATGTAAACAAAACTTGAATAATTGGCTATTCTATGGTTCTGCAGCTGAAGATCAGCTACATTTTGATAAGCCAGTTAGGAGCCAGGTTCAGGTGGAACATATTTCAACATGCAAAGCCATGGGAAAACTTGGCCTTAGCACACGCTATTCCTTTCCTCCTAGCCATGCAAAAGTTGAAAATGTCCCGATTGTGGCTTTCCGTTACATCCTAACAAGGTGTTAAGATGGACGAAACCGCAGTCTGAAGGCAAATTCAAATGACGGTTATAGATACTGGACTATTCCAGTTTGTTATCTACCCATCTTTGGTTCTAATGATGAATTCTGGATGATTCGGCAACTCTTCATGTGAAGCAATAGAAAGAGGGGTGGTAGATCAAAGGTGGTTACAACCTAGCTTTTCAAACTGGAGTTCAAACCCGCTTATTCTGTGCAAAAAAATGAATAGTAGTTGGGAAACTGAAGGGTTGCATATAAATCATTCTGCCCCGCCTCCCCAAACAGTCCCAGACCATAATATCAAGATTTCCATCCAGAAAATTCCCATGAAGGGAGCTGCCTATTCAGAACTTAAAATGAAATTGACTTAAGGTGTCTCATTGGAACCAAAAAAGATAACGTCTCATCTAAATTGAGTTTTATTATCCGCCAGCTACCCTGTCCTTTTTTTTTAACCCTAATGTCAGCTAACATGAATTATTAGCTACTTTTATTATAACTTCTAGGTAAATGACTGTCCAGCCCTTTCTGACTCTAGTGGGAAGTGCTCATGTCCATTTCTTGGTCAAAGGAGAGAGCATTGTCCGTGGTCATGTGGCCAGCATAACTTTGTGCCAAGGGGGCATGGAACGCTGTTACTTTCCCACTGAGGTGGTACTTATTTATCTACCCGCATCTACGTGCTTTCAAACTGCTAGGTGGGCAGGAGCTGTTCTGTTGGTCAGATTAGTTTGATAAGCCAGGTAGCAGCCAGGTGATGATACAACATATTTCAACATGCAATGTTTTTCTCCATTTTGGTCCATGTCAAAGTCATTGGCTGTCATTTCCATGTGTCTTCCTTCTCTTCAAAACCGTTTTCACTTTGCAGATTCAAGAAAGAATCACTCTTAGTGACCAGATATCCTGATATTTCTTCTAGGACTTTCTACTCTGCTTTTCTGCAAGCAAACTGACTGACTCTTGGATACTTGTCTCCAGAAGCTTGTAAACTTATCGCCGACTATCCAGGAAATTATAATTATTGCAACCCACCCTTCAGAAAAGTCACTAGGCCTCAAATACGCTCATAAAATACCCAAAACGTGAGATTTGGCTGTTGAAAAAGTCCCTGAGATTTGTTGATTTCCTGCCAGCCAGAGTAGACAATATTGGTCTAGAAGTGCATTTATTCTGATTTGAGATGTCTGGTTTTCTGGTAGGTATAAAGTACAAAGGAATTATTTGAGATAGGTCTGGTTTTCTCGTAGGTATAAAAAAAAATGCATGGCTGAGATAATATATATCAACTCCTTAAAGGAAGGATTTGTTGAAACAAAATAAATCCATACATTTATTTTTGCCACTGAAATGGATGGAAAAAGTAGTCTTTTTCTTCATGTAATTTATGACCGGCATTTCCAGTTTCCTATACCTCTGTGAAAATGTTTAATGAATTTTAACAAATGCATTCTATTTTCAGATTTTAGTCTTAGCAGTTTTATTTGATCCCAAATGAAGCCATCAAACAAAAGAATAAAATATTATTCATTATAATATTCAGAACTCTCTCGATCTCTTGTAATGAGCGCTCTAATTCATTAATGGTTATTCAAGGAAGGTCATCCAAATAGTTGATTCTATATTGTTAGGATATTGATCAATTGCATTATTTTACAATAAAATATCTCAGTAATCCATATTGGAATATCTTTCTTTGGGGGAGGAGGAGGGAGTCTTCTAAAATGCATTTTCTAAGAAAACATGCCAGTTTGAAACTAATCTAGATCCAATATGTGTTAACCTGACCGATTTCATATTTTTTCCGAGTAATCCTTTTAATCCTCATTGGTTTTATTCTTCCCATTGAATGTATGGATTCATGAGAAATTTCCCTCTACTGAGACACTTTGAGCTTGATCAAAAAAGACCAAGGAATGTTTCAAAGATTGCACTTTTCCAGATACAAGTTGATATTGAAATAAAAAGGGGTGGTGGGGAAAACATTAACATATGCATTTATCTTCAAAACTGTTTATAAAACATCAGAGGGGAAAAAAAGAAATTCAGAGAACTTGTCAATGTGTAAATAAATAAAATCTGTTGTGAAATATGGTCTATGCTTAAAAACATCACAATCTTACAACTGAGGATGAATAAAATGCTGTCCCAGGATGAGAAAATTCAGGCACAATGAGAACTGAAGAACAACTGAAGACAGCAAAGTGTGCTACCTTAATTAGCAAGGTAGCTAAATTTGACTTGCGTCAATACCAATCAAGTGGCAGGGTTCAATCCAGAATGTCATTGCAAATACAATGTCAACGCTCCTATGGTTAAATGAAATGGGCACAGACTGTGTGACACCAAAGTTCACAGATGAAACAAACCTAAGCCTCGGGAGATGAGAGCGCAATACTGGAGGAGTTGATATCAACTCGCAGCCTTTTAGATATAGGATATAAGCTCTACACACCTTATTCTGTATCTAGGAATGTTCTGTATCTAAGCAGGGGTGCCCAACCTTGGCAACTTTAAGACCTGTGGATTTCATTTCCCAGAATTCTCCAGCCCGTGATGAGAATTCTGGGAGTTGAAGTTCACAGGCCTCAAAGTTGCCAAGGTTGGACATCCCTGACCTAAAGTACATCAAGTAGAGATCTACTTACCCCTTCTTGAAAAGATCCAATGATGGTGAAGTCATACATCAAGTTTAAGTACAACAGATTATTTATTATCCCAACAACCACCACTCTTCAAAAGCCTTAAGAAAGACACGGCTAGGTTGATCAAATCTACAGCTTCTAATGAAGGCTTTACACACTATCATCTGGGTGTATGTTCATGGATTATTATAGCTGTACAAGATTTGTTTTACACATCATTGCCTGACACCAATGGAAGATAAGGGCTTCCATCATGCATTTTGCACTAGGATATCCATTTCAATGGTCCTTGGCTTGTCGTACCCACGAATCGAATGCATGGAGTCCGCCGGTGAAGGGGATTAACTTACAAAACCAGAGCACATCATGTTTAATGATTTCTTTTCTTTGTCTTTACAATAGGGCCAAGATAGCAAAAATATTAAAACACTGACCTTTTCTTCTGAAATGAAATTTACAACTTGAGCAGCGTCTCTGGTCAACTAATACATATCTTTATAAACTGGATGAAAACTATACAGTATTTAAAAAGTATTAACATAATGCGATCGATCTCTGAAATGAAATGTGTACCGAAATTCCTCACCACAGTTGCGAAATACCCTGATGCTACTGAAACCAACCTACAAACAGCAATAAATCCTCTAAACTGGTAGAAGTTTGTGGGGTTTTTTTTTTTTGTTTAAAAAAAAAATATTTGTTTTTGTTTTTCTCTTCCTTTCTTCAACTGACTTCAAGTAGTGTAGGAGGAACTGGTATATGCCTTTAAATTCACAGGGCAGGGAAACACAGAGCTGTTTCTTGGGTTTTGGATTTGTTTTCCTCTGTTCCACGTGGGCTAAATGTTCCCGCTGACTCATAAGTCTGTGGATGTCAGTTTTTTCATGCTTCTCCGCTGAGCCAAGCTTGAAGCTGCTACAGGTTCCAAAACAGGCTGAAATGTCTTGTTGTTCAGTGCAGAATACGTCGCAGCCATAGCCCCCTGGAACATAATGACATTAAATGACAACTCAATCATCGTTAAGATGCCCGATCTCCATCCCCTTGTTGAGTTTTGCCAACAGACTTTACCTTCACTAGATGTGGCGCGTCTTGCCTATTTAGCTGATAATGTGGCAGCTGATCTCTACAGGCTATCCACGCGTGTTTGAGTACTTGCTCTGCGGTGTATCTTTGATGTGGATCTACATGTAGCATATGAGATAGCAAATCCTGGATCAAACAGATAACAAGAGTTGTAAGTACAACTTGGAGAAGGTTACAAAGAGTCGAACGTGGCCTATCGTGACTCCTATCAGGATCATAGCAGTGATCCCTCGATCCCAAGGTGTCCATGCTACTGGATTCTAATGGTAGCAGCAAGGAATATCTTCATCAGTGAATTTCAGGGTCCCTTCCTGATTTCAGAGGGAACCAAGATGTGACGTAGAGGTATGGATGATCTCAAAAGACAAGGAAGCTTCACTGGGAAGGAGCAATTAAAACTTTCTGAAAATGGGATGCTTCCGGACCGGAAACAGTTCATCCTCAACAGGCCTTCATCGTAACTCTCCCTTTTGCCACCTTAAATGATATAGTGATATAACTTGCATACTGCAGACTTTAAAAACAAAATGAATGGAAAACTCAAAGTAGAATTAGTATGCACCTTGAATAGCATATTATCTCGTTGATGTAACTATTACAACAGTTTGAATAATACTATTGCTCATACAAAATCATGAAGCAGACCCGAATTTCAGTTTTCAGAAGAGGTAAAACAGGAAAAGCATCAAATATCAAGTTACAGATATGGTTAGAATTTACATAATATATTGGAATATCTACATAATATAAACGAAATGAAATTTATTCAGCCTGATGTTCAGGTATGGAAAAATTCTGGCTTATGGTGTTTTTTTTTTAAAAAGTAAACTTAATAATTTTAGCAAGTGCATGCTAAGCTACTTTAGCACAGTCGTGCTAAGTAAATCTTACAGAAGATTTAAGGTTCAAAAGGTAACACTACCAAAAAAATGCATGAATGGTGAAACTCTGATTTAACTGACATTTTGGAGAAGAGGATTGTCATTGCATATGAATGCCCATTAAATCAAATTTATGATAATTACATCTTTTTGCATCTTTATGAAGGTGAAGTGATTTGTTTTATTAGTGTCTATGGCATGGCACATCAGGATGCAACAGGATTGACCTATTAATTTGGGAGCAACGCCTACACATAAATTGTGTCAACTGTATATTAATGTGGTGGAATCTAAAAGTTGAATCATGACAACTGGACCAAAATTTGACCATCCACAGGAAGCTTCATAGGTCAAAAAAATAAATAAAATAGTTTGACAGAGAGTCAGAAAGTCTTTGGAATGAACTAACTCTTGCCACACCAACTTCAGTGCTGTCTCCCCAAAATGTATTGTTGCCATTATTCAACCTTTTAGAAACCTTTGGCCTGGATGATTGAGTGTGATGGAATGTAGCCTGGATTCCCAGGAGGGAGGGGTGCATTCCACAGGAGCAAGAGACAACTCAGTTCAGACTGTTTGTGTGAGAGAAAGTGAAGACCACTCATCCCTAGGAGTTCCCAGGGTATATGCTTGATGTGGTTGGTAGCTTGCATTAGTTTGGCTAAGATTCTATCTAAGGGTGAAGAACAATAAAGACATCTTAGAAGAATCATAAAGTGTCTTTCTTGATTTTTGGATTTCTGGCATCGAAGTATATTAAATTTTAACCAACGGTTCAGCTGCAATTGCATTTACACAGCTGCCTCTATCTTATAAAGCATACAATAAAAAATATGTTGATACCTTTGCAGCATCTGACACAGTGTCCCAATTGCCTCCACTTAAAGAAAATTTTCCACTACCTATCCGTAACAAAATTTCTTCAGGGGTATCATTGGGCCCGTTCGCAAACGGTGTGTACCTAAAAAACACGTTTAAATAAGGATGTTAGTTTCTTTTCCACAAGTAGTTCAGAAACATAGATGTAACTTGCTGATTTACGACAGATTTTATACTCTGGGTTGATCCTATAAAATAAGCAGAAGAGTCATGGCTTTGACCATCTCAAATTCATAGCTTTGTCAACATGTGAAAGGCACATCTTACCCTGCCAGCATAGTATATAGAAGAACGCCCAAGCTCCAAATATCACAGGCAGCATCATAGCCTTGCCTCATGAGGACCTAGGAGATGAACAAAAACGCTATGTTATTGTTAGAATGATGAGCCTTCACCACACTCAAATTTAGAAGTAAATTTAAATCAGTGTTTTTCACCCTTGGTCACTTTAAGATATGTGGACTTCACTTCCCAGAATTCTCCAACCAGCATACTGGCTGGGGAATTCTGGGAACTGAAGTCCACTGCTTCCACAGTGCTGCTTAAATAAAACAGTTACCTTCCCCATAAATGTTACAGTAATATCATCTTCTTTTAATGACTCCATAATCCCTTGCGGGGTGGAGTCTGGGCAACTGAATGGAGCTGAGCGTTTACTGGCCGGATGCCCTACCTGTCGCCAATGCGGAGTTATATTCAGCAGATATATTCTCATTGTGCCCAGAGAGAGAAATATCTGCTTCTACCCAGAATTGAACTCACAGCCTCCTGATTGTGAAGCGAGAGCTCCACCTCTAGGCCACAGCACCACTCAAATGTTGCAGTAGTACACAGAACAATAATCAACATTCAACTGAATTCTGGGTTTCCGTGTTTGTTTCTATACACTAAGAAGCCCGTTGATGCATGCTCATGTGAAAATAAATTATTATATTGCAAGGAACAACAGAGCAAAGAAATCTATCCCCAATTCCTCCCCAAACTCATGAAATTCAAATACTTTCCTGGAGATTAAAAAACGAAACAGGAAATTGCATTTGTAAAACAAAACAGGAAAATGCATACCTCTGGTGCCACAAAATTAGCAGTATAGCATGGCGTTAAAAGAAGCCCATTCTCTCCCCGGAGTTGCTTTGCAAAGCCGAAATCACAAATCCTGATGGAATCCGCATTATTGGAATCATCCATATATAAAATATTACTAGGTTTAAGATCCCGATGCACAACCTTAAAAAAAAACACCAAATGTATAAAACCCAACTGTTCAGACCGCAATCAGGAAGAAAAAAAAAAACATTTAAAAAGATTAAGTAATTCTATCAACTCAGAAGCAACGCAAACCAAGGAGAATAGAACGAATGACTGAATGTTTAAACCCAATTTCTACAAAAAAAAATGTGACTTCGTAATTGGAAGCAGACCATAGAATCAATTTATCCAGCTGTAATTTAAAAGCTAATTATTAAATCTGATTTTCTCTTTTGCTTACAAACGCCCGCTTCCAAATCAGGTGGGCTTGTTTACTTGTTCATGGATTGATTCATTCATTCAATTTGTATGGACGCCCAACTCAACAACTGACTTTGGGCGGCAAGCAATCTTAAAAACAAACAAACTGTCCCTCCCTCTAATTTTATCTCCAAGAATTGCCAGCTAAATTCTAAAATTTAATAACCCAGCTAGCTTTATTATACAGACCAGTCTCTGGTTAGCACTTGTCCTCAAACCAACTCATTTACTGAAATGATATACATATAAGAAAATATAAGAACTTCAGTTTGTTTATTCTGTGCCTTTGAGTCAATGTTGACTCCTAATGACTACCTGGGTCATTTTCTGCCATTTTCTTGGCAAGGTTTCAGAATTGCTGTTTCCTTGAGTTCTGTTTCCTAGGGCTGAGAGGGACTGGCCCAAAGTCACCCAGCTGGCTTTTATGCCTAAAGTGGGATTCGAATCATGGTTTCTAAGGTTCCGGAGTGATGCCTTTAACCATTACACCAAACTGGTTCTCCAGGATTTCAGCACATGGATATTTATTTATATATTTAAAAGATTCTCCCAAAGGTGCTTTTTCAAGAGGCAACTGGACTTTCTTGTTTTGTTTTGTGGATGTTTCTCTTCTCATCCAAGAAGCTTCTTCAGTTCTGACAGGATAGTGGGGAATGGAAGGACTGGTTTCCTTGCAGACAGCTGGTCCTTTGCATCCTTTTAGAGGGTCGTTGAAGCCCTTGGAGGTTTATCTGTGTCTTCAGGGTCACCTGAGTAGTGGTAGAGAAACCAGGAGCACTACTCAGGTGATCCTGATGACACAGATAAACCTCCAAGGGCTTCAACGACCCTCTAAAAGGATGCAAATGACCAGTTGTCTGCAAGGAACACCCTTCCATTCCCCACCACCCAGTCAGAGCTGAAGAAGCTTCTTGGATGAGAAGGGAAAAGATTCGTACAGCTGCTCATCTTAAAGTACAACTCTGGGCAACTTGCTAGCAAGCATTCAAGCCAAGAGCCAAACAAACCCTACAAACATAAATCCAAACTTAATTAAATTATCAAAATGTGCCCAGCTTACTCCTTGACAGTGTAGGTAGTCCACAGTTTTAGCGATAGTATATAAGACGGCACTCGCTTCGCGTTCTGAGAAATACTTCTGTCTGAGAATACGATCCAGAAGCTCCCCTCCCTTCATCAATTCTGTGACAAGGTAGATATATTTACCATCATCGTACACCTGTAGAAGTTTAATATAGTTGAATGACACATACTCCAGGAACGGGGCATGAAGCACAGGGTCTGCCTAGAGGCACACTCAACAGATGGGGCTGATTTTCCACCAATAACTTTTTTTTTAAGGTTGCAAAGATTCCAGACTACTGAATAACCTTTTGCCGCTTCCGCCTGGCAGATGAGAGAACATTAAGGGACTGAGGAAAAAACAAGATCATGTGCTATGAGGTTCTTTCCCTTGCCATAAAGCAAGAGGTGTCCAATCTTGGCAACTTTAAGACTTGTTGACTTCAATCCCACAACTCTCCATGCTGCTGTGGAATTCTGGGAGTTGAAGTCTACAAATTGCAAAGGATGAGACATCCCTTCTATAAAGTTAATACAGATGAAATTACATTTCCACCCAGTTGGGAACACGAAACCCAGAGACCTTTGTAGACATACCACAACAAAGCCTATTTTTAATCACACAGAATCATTTTTCACCCCAAAAAATATTGAGAGCTTCTCTTCTGCATTCCAGCAGAGACCGGACCAAGGGAAAGAACTTCATCCCATCAACAGCTACACTTTGTCCACTCTCTAGAAACCAAACAGAATACTTACATCTTTTAAAGTAATGATGTTAGGATGCTGTCCATACCGCATCAAGATTTCTATTTCTTCGGAAGGATCTCTCTTACTTTTGTCAATTATCTGGAGGGGGAGACAACGACAACAAGGAAGTGTGACAGGGGATTAAATTCACCACAATAAAGCACATTTCTGTTTAAGAAAGAATTCCCTTTTCAAGGCCACCTTGTAACAAGGGCACAGAGCAGCCTTCTTCCTTTCAATTCCCAGAATTGCAAAGCCAGCATTATAATCGAGTGCCAACAATTCTAGGCAGTACTAGGTTAGAGGCAATAACTCTGGAAGATGTCCCAGGCATTTCAAAACACTGGAATTCCTCCACTACAAAGTGGACACTGAATCTCTCTCTCTTTCTTTCTCTCCTACCTCAAGGCAGGTCCGCAGATGAGATATACTTTTGAGATACTTAAAAAAAGAGATGGATTAGAAACAAGGCAGCAAACTTGAAAGGCCTGCCTATGTAAGGGATGTGCCACTTCAAACCAAATCTTGAACTGTCTAAAGTGACAAGAACATCATGCTAAGGGAACCCAACTGTTGGTCAACTCAATTCATCTACTGAAGTTCTACACTATGCAAATGAGATGGAAATAGAGAGGACTGGGGTTACTCTGGAACATCTTGCCTCTAGAGTAAGGTTGGCTAGAGCCTAAAGACTTGGTTCTGCCAATTAGGTTGGGGCTTCAATGGTTGATTTACAACAGATCCCACCTTCCCCCCCACCCATTCTGCTCCCGCTCTCCCCATCTTTATTTGGACAGCAGTGTTTGTCTTTGTATTAACAATTTGTATAAACTTTATGTTTTTAGTGCATACAATTTTTTTATCTTTTATAAGTATAAGCCTGCCAGAGTTACCCTGTTTTAAGATGGGCAGCCAATGAAGGAAGGAAGGAAGGAAGGAAGGAAGGAAGGAAGGAAGGAAGGAAGGAAGGAAGGAAGGAAGGAAGGAAGGAAGGAGATACCAGCAGTAGTAAAAGATCCTCTGGGCAATTATCTTCTTAATGTTAAAGTTCTAAATTGCACATCCACAAATAACTGAAGATGATAACATGTCAACCCCCAAGAAAGAACCATCTATTAGCAACGTTTTATTACCCAAACTAGGTAACGTCATCAGTGCTAGGAGGGAGTGGGTTTTGCTCTCATTTTATATAAAAGAAAACAAACCCCACTCTTTGGAAGCACTGATGATATTACATGATTGGGTAATAAAACATCCACAAGAAAACAACCAAGCTCAGAGAGCACCAAGGACCCCACAGTTTAACTTTGAGCTACAAATATTCTCCTCTATTGGTATCATACAGTGCCAAATTTGCAGCTTAGATGTTTAGGGGAAAAAAAACCAAGTCCTGTTCCTTTATATATTCATTCTAAATGAGATGAAAATAACCCAAATCTTAATTTAATTTAAAATTAAGAAGAGCTATAAAACATGTATTAAATGTAGGCTAATGTATGTAGGTGCTTAAATATTTAAAAGTGATATGGGAAAAAAAATAGTGCCCTTTCATACCTTCACAGCAAACTCCATATTGGAAACTGTATGGATGCAACGCTTACACACTGAGTAGGAGCCCACACCAATGTCTTCTTTAAGTTCATAGGCATCCGTGAAGAGTGCACTGCTCCCATGAAGTTGCTTAAGAACACAATGAAACAACCTTTAAAAGCTTGCAATTATTTCCTAAACTTTTGGGGAACGTTTCTGCAGGCACCCTACACTTCTTATCAGCTCCATACCATTTGGACTTGTGAAAAGAAATATAATACATAGTAAGGGCAGAGGCAGACCTAAAATGAGCAACTTTGGGGCCATTTTCTCCTTTTTTAAGTTGTAGGCTTAGTGGATGTAGTTATTGATGCATCCAAACTGGTTCACAATTAACATATTAGACTTTGGTTGAATTTGGATTTAATACGTTGACCATTTCTTGCAGTCTGTAAGTCCTGGTTTCTTTCTTTAGATGGATCTGTAAATTCTCCTAAACTCATGACAAACTTTAGCCATAGACATTAGCAGCCAACTATCATCATCATCATCATCATCATCATCATCATCATCATCATCATCATCCTCCTCATCATCATCATCATCATCATCATCATCATCATCATCATCATCATCATCATCATCATCATCATCATCATCATC
>JANHFL010005800.1:189538-201228 GCA_032468155.1 Oxyrhabdium leporinum | reverse complement strand
TTCCATCCTTCCGAGGTCGGTAAAATGAGGACCCAGATTGTTGGGGGCAATATGCTGACTCTGTAAAACCGCTTAGAGGGCTGTAAAAGCACTGTAAAGCGGCATATAAGTATAAGTGCTATTGCTACTGCTATTGCTATACTTGGTACTATATTAGGAACTCCATACATGCAAAGTATAACTCTTATCTTTTCCTCTTTTGGGGTGGGGGTTGGGTTGGGGTGGTTGAGATTAAAACAAAACTCAGCTTCCTTCTACAATATGAACAACTGAAATACAACTGTTACTCCTTTTCAGCTTTCAGTCTAAAAAAAATGATATAAATCTCAATACAATGGAAGTATCAGGCATCTAATATACAGTAGCTATCAATAAATGTCTCATCTAAGGCATGATACCTATAAATAGACAGGAAACAGAACACTTCCTAATGTAACCATTCAATAACATGTGCAATCTATTTCGGTCTAACTCTTGCAAGTCAGAAAAAAGAAAACTTTCATAGAGGCTATTTTGGTTTCTACAAATGTAAGTTTCTTACCCTTACTATTTCACAGTCAACATTTAATTCTGCAGCAACGGCTTCAATTTTCTCTCTGCAAACCGATCCAAGGCTGGTCATGCCTTTATCCCAGTATTTTTTAAGGGTGGCTAAATCTCGGTCGCTGAATTGTGTACGGTCCTGTAACTGTAAAAACAAGCACATATCCTTTTTTCCCCCCCTCGATGAAGAGTGCAAAAAACAGACAAGGATAAACAGTGAAAATGAAGGTCTTCTCAACCGGAATGGGACACTTGTTGCTGCCAGTTTGCCACGGCCAATTCACCGTGGTCAATTCGCCACGGCCAACCCGTGGGAAAACTTGCCATGGCCAACTCACGGTGGGACAATTCAACAATTCAGTTTCATTATTGAAAATAATTAAAAAAATATTTTAATTTTTGACATTCACATTTAATTTTGTCCCTCCTCTAGCATCCTTTCTTCAACGATTCTACTGGATTATTTCTCCGATATTAATGTAACTCTTGTTTCACAGTGAGTTGTCCCGTGGCAAGTTGGCCATAGCAAGTTGTCCCACAGTGAGTTGTCCGTGGTGAGTTGTCCATGGTAAGTTGGTTGCAGCAAGTTGTCTTAGACCCCTTCTCAACATCAAATCCTACTTATAATTATACCATCTGGTCAAACATCTTGGTTTATTTATAACATCGGTTAAAACAAATTACTCTAAAGAAATAGGTGTAAAATTGAGGAGACTTGTTACAAATTAGCACAAGCTTAGTCACTTGTACCAAATTAAAATGGCCGCATTTAGCTGCAGAATTTTGCAATCTTTTTTTACCTTGAAAAACATAGCGCACCGCTGTTTGGGAAAAGTACATCGGTATGCACGCACAAATATGCAAAGATTACTAAATGCAGCTTATTAAAAGTCCAGAAGCCTGGAAAAAGAACATAGCAATGTTCCAGGAAGTTGCCAAATTAAATCTTTTTTAAACTACAGTCAGTAATCAGCAAGGTAAAAAAGAAAAACGAAAAACCCAGAAACAGTAATTGAGTACAATATATATAGTACAGGTACTCCTCGACTTAACGAAAGTTTGGTTAGTGACCATAAGTGGCAGGCTCCATTATGGACTCAACGCAAATATTACTTCAATTTTTGATTTTTGATCTAGGATTCTTAGAACATTAAAAGCAGGATTGCTATCCTCGACCATGCTCTCCCCTAGCAATGAAAAATTTAAAAAAAATGGCTTGATTCGCACTAGTATTTTGATTATATTGGTAAGAAGTGGAGAGATTAGTATGCCATAATCCAACTCAAACATATACAAAATTGGGTTAGAGAAAAGCTCAGCCTTTTATTAATGGATATCTATATTTATTAAGGAGCCATTTATAGACCATGGCTTAAAACATTAAGAAACTTTGCTTCAGATCAGTTTTCAGGATGCATCATTTAAAAATGGCACCTAAGATTATTCTGGTCACAAAACCAACTTGTTAATAGTTTGTTATCCTACCATAACAGGAGACAATGACAAATTGCTTTATTTCGTTTGCAAAACTCATTTGAATACAATTTCCCTGTGCAAATGAAGATTATGTAAAAGTCTAGAAATTGGTGCCATTTGTTAGACTACAGCTTCTGCAAACAGGTTTAAAATGGCCTTGAAAGCATTTTTAATTGCACAGATTCAGGCTATTTAACACCAACACAAATTAATATAAGATAGTTAACCAACAACATTAAAGAGGAATCTGCGCAAAACTTTTTTTTTTAAAGGGTAGATTTAGAGTTATTGCAGAACTAAAAGATTCACAGCCTTTCTGTTCTACTTTGCTTTTTCCTTTGTGTCCCACAGCCTTGATTTCACTTGCTTGAAATTAAATGAGAAAGAAAAAAAGAAAGACAAAACTATTCGGAAGCAGACAGCATTTAAGTTGAGACTAATGGTTGGTTGAAATGGACTATAAATTGGGACGATGAAGATTTTACTTTGATAGCCCACAATTGAAACTGTCTTCATTACTCTTGGGACTAGCAAGGCTCATCTTTCAAAAGATTTATTTTGTTTTCCAAGAAGTTTGCCATGTTGTTTTAACCCTCACTAGATTTTCTAGTTGCTTTTAAAAATGCTGCTCCATTGGTACAATTATTTTCCAGACTTTTTTATTATTGGGATGCTGTCACTGAAACGCAACAACGAAAACTGTTGTGTGATATAATTAATATTCAACCAATTCATAACAGTTAATGGACAGGATTTTTCAATAACAGAGTATAATAACTTTAATTGACTACTGCCTGCATTGATAACAATCCCCCAAAATTTACGCAGCTGCAAAAGAAAAACAACTCAAATCAGAATTATTACATGCAATGATGTTTCTTGGAAAAATAACGAAAATACTTCTCAAATTTCATTATAACCTACTCAGAGCTGTGCAGTATATAAATATATGCAACAAATAAACACACAATATAAAGCTGAAGGTTGGTGAAGTTTCACAAGAAGTACTTACTGCTCTTTTCCTGGAGCACCCAGTAATCCAAGGCACAGTAAGGTTTCCTGAAATCTGTGGGAAATAAAAAATTACCACAAAGGTACATTTGCATGCTGCATAGACAGCTAATCATCTGAAGAACAGTTTAAGTGTATTGGAATGCATTCTTTTGAGATGAACATAAACCATTCTTCTTCCTCTAGGAAACTTGATTTAGAAAGAATAAACCAGCGGTCCTTAACCTTTTCTTCACCATGGACCCCGTTTTAAATCCTTTCTGTGGCCACGCACCGTGGCCTTGGACACCCAAGACTTAAGGTTTAAATCATAATATTTCTTCAAGCCTTCACAGATCCCCTGTGACAATATCACGCCCCCCTCCCCCCGGGGTCCATGGACCACAGGTTGAGAACCACCAAAATAAATCATCGTTTACTGTATCTTGAACTTATTGAATAATTCTAAATTCTTGTAAATTCAGCTAAGTGGTTTAAAAAAATAATAATAAAAAATTCTTCAGTTGATTTAAATATTCCTCTCAACCAGAATACGAATCAAGATGCACTCTTGGCTTCATATGGTTCTGGAGGCGTTTTCAGAACGATCGTTTCCAAATTCAGGTACCATCAGAATTGTAATACAGGGATAAAATACCAAAATGCCAGGTAAGAGGAAAATGGGCATGTATAAAGAAATGAATATAGGAGGGGGAGTGGGGGAACGACAGAAAACTGTTCTTATTTCCTGGTAGCAGAAAAGAAGGTAGCAATTCCCTCATGAGCTGCAGTTGTTGATTCACAATTTTTAAAAAAAAAATAAAATATGGAAGTGGCACATTTCCTAAGCGTCGGAACTTAGGAAGCAAAGCCCAATTACCTGATAATTATTTTGGTTCTGAGATAGCCTTAGTTGATTGGATGCTGCAAAATGAGAAGAAAGGTTGCTTCTGGAGGGATAGGAATTGCTATAGAGCGTGCTGGAGGTGCTGTGCAACGAAGTCCGTGGAGGGAAGCGATAGTCTCTGTTGTGGTACAAGACATTGTTGTTCAAGTTCCTCGCATTCAGCATGTGCGAATTGCAACTCGCGTTCCTGCCCGAGCCAGAAAAACCAGACCCCGGATTCTCGACGCGGAGGGACGTGCCGCTTAACCGAGAGTAGCTTTGTATCTGGGCGCCCATGGAGGCCAACTCTTCCTCTCTGGCGTACTCGTCATCCACATCCCCGGTTTCCATCGCGATAGACAGACAGCTGCCTTCTCCGGAAGACGACAGGGCCTTCTCCCGGCTTCCTCCCAGGGACTGGTCGGTAACAGCCAACGAAAAAACCTCTCGGATTTCCAAGTTGTGGGTGCTGCAGGAAGGGTCTCTAATGTTAGACCTCTGTCCGGATGGAACGGAAGAAGCGAGGATGGGGTGCTCTGGTTTTTGCAAGCGCTGGCAGCCCGCCGGGTCCATTTTGTAAGGCCGGTGGCACAAGACGGGTTTCTGAGGTAAGACTAACTCCGCCGTCTGAACCGACGAGCCGCCGTAGCTTTTCTTGGTGTGGTTGTAAAGAGAATTCCCTGAATTCAGCACGCTGGTTTGCCTGGAGAGGATGATGGTTTTCTCGCCCAGGAAAAGCGACGCGTTTTTACAGTGGGGAGCCTGGCGGGTCACCGCGATGTGTTGCCGCTGGAATTCGGGATCGCTCTTCCCGGCCGACCTCGACAGGGAATTCTTATGCAGGTCGCTCATCAAGGAGTTGGTCTGCTTGGTGGAGACCAGTCTGCCAGACGAAGTCGCCGGGTTGTAGATGCCGGTGACTATGACGTCGTTATTGGAGGATGTCCACGAGGACTGTCGGCTCTGGGAACGGGCTATGCTGACCACGTTTTGGACGGCCATTTCTGGAGGCATTGTCAATGTGCTGCTGGCCGTGGCTGATGGGCTCCCTCCAGAATCCACGGTGGTCTTGCTGCTCATCTTTCTTCTTTTGTTTCCGACCCACGTCTGCAAAACAAAAAGGAATCTGTAAGCAAAGAGGATTCGTAATTTTCAGCTAGCTTTCGAGGTGGCCTTTCATGGCTCAGCTACGATTCTCAAACTAGGTAGTTTTCCAGGCCTCAACTATAATTTTCAGCTAGTTTTCGAGATGGCTTTCCAGGCCTCACCTATAATTCTAAGCTAGATGGTTTTCCAGGCCTCAGGCTATAATTTGCAGCTAGACTTGGTGGCATTTCCATCATTATGTCAAAAGCTTTAGTCTGCAAACTGAAACTTTGTTTAAAGTTCTGAGAAAATAATAAACATTTTGAACACCTGACTGATACATATGGGAATGAAAGACAGTGAAGTAATTAAGGATGTAAAAGCCAGTTCAGTATACTGGTTAAGACACCAGCTAGAAACTGGGAGATTGTGAGTTTTAGTCCTGCCTTAAGGCATGAAGTCCACGGGGGACCTTGGGAGAGCCAGTCTCTCTCGACCCTAGGAAGAAGGCAACAGCAAAGCCACTTCTGAAATCTTGCCAAGAAAATTGCAGTCACCAGGAATCAACACTGACTGAATGCACAATATAAGCTTGTGACTAGGAACCTGCTCACTGAGAAGTTACAATATCCAGGATTGTTTTACATGTTCAATTTTATATTAAATGTTATAATTATATTAATTTAGAAACTGGGGGGAAAAATCAATCTTTACAAAGACATTGATGGCACCATTCAAGTCCTTGAATTTTAACTGTTTTATGTTTAGAAATGTCACTCGAGTTCTATTTTATAATTTCTTTACGGAAAATATGTTTTTAAAATGCGGGTCGTTGCTAAAAATCTAGCAAGTGTATAAACTTCACTGGCAATAATCAGCATGACATAGTTGATGACGATTCTGTTTATTATTTCAATACTACTATAAAGGAGAGTGTGTGTGTGTATTATAAATGCAGGTCAGTTTATGACTGGATATCAGTTTCCTATTTCTTCTACCATAAGGGAGCAGAGATTTAGGAACTAAATGAAATTAAATTTTCTTTGCACAACTGGTTTGAGAGACAAGTTACCGCTAACTCTTTTCTCAAAAATTCTCCAAAAAGACTTTCGATTTTCTATGCCAGTGCTCCCCAACTTTTGCGGCTTGGTGGCGCAGCTTGGGGGGGGGGGGAGACAGAGAGGGAACTGGGATGCAGGAAAAGTGGGCTGATGATGCATGCAAATGTGCAGTCCGACTTACACAAGTGGTGGGCCGGCGAGCACCCCGATTTGTGCGAGCAATGGGCTGGTGTGTATGCACACAAGTGCCCGCTGGCCCGCATCTCACACAAGTTGAGTCACGCACGCATGCGCACATGCCGGCCAGCCACTCGTGCGGCCAAAGCCCGGTAATGGGCCACAGCCCAGGGGCTGAGACCCCTATTTTTATAGCATAGGATGTTCGTGGTAAGTGTACCTTACAATGCTGCAAACATTTCAAGGAGGATCCGATATGCAAAAACATTTTCAGCCACAGTGTTAAGTTTCTAACATAAAAATCCAAAAATAAGTAATGAAAAACATGGGACCCTCACTCCCCCACGCCTAGCAAACACAGGAAATGAGCCTTTATGGTACCGTATCAAACTGTGTACGTATGATTAATAAGGGATAACGAATGTATTACGCTTGATCCTGGCTATATGCTACAGAAAGAAGACACATCGATGACTGTGTACGGGAATTGGCTGAGAGTAACTATTCAGCGTATGGAGGGGTTCTGGAGGTAGAAGGGGAAAACCCACCAAGTCAAATCAAATACAAACTTTATTATCTTCACAGACCAGTGTGAAAAGCAATTGGAAAGAGGAAAAAGACAGAGCAGGAAGACCTTTTGTTTTGCTCCTCGGGGCAACGAGAAGTGACGTGGTTCAATTTCTACTGGAAATCAATTCTGATTTCTAAGCCTTTGTTTTGCCCCAAAGCGTCACCACAAAGGTGACAAGTCCTAGCCGTTGAATGGAGTCACAACAACACTGCTCTGCTATAGCAGCCCACACCTGCCATCTAAAGGGAAGGAGAAGTTCTTGTCCTAAGCCCACAAAAAAAAACAACCAAGAAAACAATACATATATATAGCATCGTCTAAGCAACCAACTATCACGCATTTATAATTTTTCTTCACAGGCTACGGAACAGAGAGAGAAAATCTGTGAACTCAAGTGTCGTATAACTTGTAAGGCTTGTAAAATTCTTCTGCCAAATAGGTATGACCAAAAAGGAAAAAAAAACAAAGCACAAGGGTGATCCCAATCTTATTACACATCCTGCCTCGCTCATAAAGTTTCGTGGAGGTGTACAAGATTTTTTTTCCCCCCATCGTTTTTAATATCCTGTTCTTATTAACAAACCACAGGTTAAAAGAGAGGGAAGGAGTGAGATAATTACACAGTCTCTTTTTATTACTAGGTTAGAGGTAATTCTATCTGGAAATACTTTAATTTTCTCGATCATGGATTTTCGGGTGAGATGTCACCACCACACAAGTATTTTCCTTAAGATATCTGGTCCCTTCTTGTACAGGTAAGTGATAACAAGTGAAACTTGCAATTGAATATGCCGAACAGGAGGGTTACGATCACTATATCCTACCCATAATATCAGACTTTTAGGTATTTTAACCAAGCATAATTTAGGCTACACTCCATCAATCTGATGCCCTTCAGACTGAGACCCAACAGCTTTGTTACTACCTACAAAAAAATGCCATCTCAAATCTACAAACTCTTATCCAAATCGGATTGAATACTGCGAAGTCCCAATCCTCAAATGTTTCCCTACATCCTTCTCCCTGACCTTAAAAAAAAAAAGAGAAATAGACAAGTTTTGTGACAAAGAACACTCTCTGAAAACAACTGCTATACCCCGGAGGGTAATATTTGACACCTCAAATTCATCTACTTTTATTTATTTATTTATCAAATTTCTATGGCCGCCCATCTCACCAAAAGACAGCATATAACAATTGAGCAACGTAACGGTTCTAGAAGCCACAAATGTAAAAATACACAAATCCACATTAAAAAAATAAATAAAATAAACGTATAAACAAAAACAAACACACAAACCCTGGGCAGAGAGGGGAGAAGAATGGCCACCTCAGCAATGGAGCCAGCAAAGCATGTATCTGGTTCTCGTGGAGCATCAAGCCTGATAATGTAACCAGGTCTTGAGGGACATAAATGATGTCAAAAGGGATGAAGTTAATTTGAGGAGAAGCATGTTCCATAAGGTGGGGTCCAAGGCAGAGAAGGCGTGTCTCCTGAGGTCCACCAAATGTAGGTTCCTAGCTGGTGGTACCTGCAACAGGCCTTCTCTGCCAGTAATGGGATGGTGTAACCGGAGACAGGCATTCCCTCAGATAGCCCAGCTCCATGCCATGAAGGGCATTGAAGGTTAAAACCATCACCTTTAACTGGAACAAGAAGCAAAATGGCAGCCAACGCAGCTTGCGGAGCAGAGGTGTCACATGAGCTCTTCTGTTTCAACATACTGTTAAAAGAATAACTCAGCTAAACCATAATGTTTAACTAGGCTGGGCGCACAAACAATTGCCTTTATGAGCGAGGTACTCCTCACCCATTTCGCAAAGGCAAACAAAATTTTGCCACCAAGCAGCCATTCAACTGGAAAACTAGTAGAGGTGTTACAAAGCCAATTATAACAACCCGACTTGCCTAATACGGGGTGTTTTGTTTTTTTTTACAAATGCAATTTGTTGTATGAATTCTTTAAACTTACAGTTGCACACCTACAATAATGTAAGTGTTCCTTCCTTCCCAAATTATCATACACACAGGGGTCTTGTGTGTTTTATACCCACTGAAAGTCTGTAGAGATTCTCAGTCCTCCAGGTCCTGGTTGTCCCAAAGGTGCTTTTTTTCAGGAGGCAACTGGACTTTCTGGTTTTTTCTTTTGAAGATGTTTCGCTTCTCATCCAAGAAGCTTCTTCAGCTCTGACAGGCCACTAGAAAAGTGGGATCCCTTCCTCTTCTTCCTACGGTCCTTGCTTGGAAAGACAATCCAGGCTGATTCATTGAGCTGAGATGGGATCAGCCGCGTTAAATGGAATCAATCGGTTGCTGTCATCACAGGCAGTCCTCGACGTACGGCCACAGTTGGGCCCAAAATTTCCTTTCTTAAAATGAGACACTGGCCGGGCGAATCTCGCCCCATTTTACGACCTTCCCCGCCGCAGTTGTTAAGCGAATCCCCGCCGCGGTCCGAAGTTAGCGCCCCAATTGTTAAATACACCTGGCTTTATTTGACATGGCGATGGTCGTAAATGGGAACCGGCGGCCAAGCGTTGGATGCTGGGACGGTCGTAAGCCTGAAAAACCATCCTAAGTCACTTTTTTTTTTTTTTTCCCCCAATGCCGTTGTAACTTTGGACGGTCCCTAAATAAATTGTTGTAAGTTGAGGACTACCTACACCGCAGCTACCCAGCAGAAGAAAACGAAAAAGTGCGAAACTGAAAAGAAAGTCCCAAGGAACCAAATAGAATCATCTACTGCCAGAGGCCGTAAGAAAGAAAGCTGCTCCCAGCGGTGTTAAAACCAACTGACTTCCGCTGTTTTCCACATTTATTTCGGGGGGGTTGTTTCGTTTAGGTTTTCTGCTTTGTTGTTGTTTTTCATTTGCTGTTGTGCTCAGCTTCCTTCCCGCTGGAGGAAGCTTCTGTCTTTTGAGACAGAACTCAAGCGATTCAACGCAGAATTTGTAGGCCGCAACGTTGCAGCGATCCCGGAATCAAATGAATTATCCTGGAATCGCGACGGTGACCGTCGGGATGGGAAAGATAATTCTCCGGCAGAGAGAGGGGTAAGTGGCTACCGAGGCAACAATCCAGGGTTAGAAACAGTGGTGGAACTCAAATGTTTTTTTTTTAACTACCGGGTCTGTGGACTTGGTGGGCGTGGCTTATTGGTCATGTGACTGGGTGGGCGTGGCCACCCCACACCCCATTTGGGGCTTAGTAGGCCTCCCTGCAACCTCCTGGGAGCAAAAACGGGCTGCCGGGAGGGGCGTGCCATACTGCCTCATGCCCTGTTTTGGGCTTAGTAGGCCTCCCTGCAGTCTCCTGGGAGCCAAAATGGGGCACAGGGGGGCCGCACCACACTCCCACGCACCCTGTTTCGGGCCTAGTAGGCCTCCCCAAAGCCCCCTGGGAGCAAAAACGGAGCATGGGGGACTGTGCCACACCCCCTCGCGCCCCATTTCGGGCCTAGTGGGCCTCCCCAAAGCCCTCTGGGAGCCAAAACAGGGCCCGTGGGGAAGTCCAGGAAGGGGCGGGCGGGGCCAGCCAGAATCTTTCCTACCGGTTCGCCTGAACTGGCCGAATCTCACCACTGGTTAGAAACCTCGAGCAACGCAGAGCCAAATATTCATTCATTCATTCATTCATTCATTCTCTCTCTCCCTTCCTCTCTCTCCCTCCCTCTCTCTCTCTCTTTCCATCTCTCTCTCTTTCCATCTCTCTCTCTCTCTCCCCCTCCCTCTCTGAAATCTGCTGGGGGAAAACTGCCTCTTGCAGACCTGATCCATAAATCTCCCTTCCTTGGCAGGAGAAAAATGAGGCCGGTCATTGCAACGGCGACAGATTTTAGTTAGGGAAGGAAGATGGAGAATGTCATGTTTGCAAGAAGCCGGAAGGCTGAACCACTTCTGACATTCCCAACAGCATCTCTCAAGGAATTATAAGGACTTCATTCCTTCCCCCTTTTTCTGCCAGCCACGGAGAAGGGTGGTGTGTGTGTGTGTGTGTGTGTTTGGGGTGGGGGGGGGGAGGCATCCTGAATACCCGGATCCCAGTCTATAAGGATGACAGATGGTGGGTCAAGAATGAGGATATTTTAAGGAAAAGAAGAAGAACAGTTGGCTGTGGAGAGGAAATTCGTAGGATGATCAAAAGTTGTTCCTGGGGAGAACTGAGCTCCACAAGCTGAAATCGGTTTGGTCGTCACCCCCCCGAGAGGTTGCAGGGGGCCAGCTTCAGAGCAGGAACCCTCAAACGGGAAGGAGGGTGGAAGGTGCCGTCCTACCTTTCTCCTTGGCCATCTCCTGCAGGCAGAAGTAGATCACTCTTGCGCCAAGACTGAACCCAACCAGGGTCACCGGCCGCTTGCCCTACAAGAGGAGGGGGACAGAAGAAAAACGAGAAGAGGCCTCGTTTTGTTTTTAAAAAAAAAACACGTATCCAACACAAATAGACAAAGAAACAGCTATCGCAGGGGTGTCAAACTCAAGGTCCGTGGGCCGGATCTGGCCCGCGGGGCCGCCCTGGAAACAGCAAAGGACCGGCCCGCAGCGCCTCTGCCAGTGAAAATGGAGTTTGGGAGAGACGTGTGGCACCCCGGGCTCCGTTTTCTCTGGCAGAGGGCTGCAGGAGGCTATTGCGGCCCAAAAAAATGGGGGGCCCGGGGGACACACGCCTCCCCTCTGCGCTCCGTGTTCGCTGGCAGAGGGCTATCAAAAACTAAAAACCAAACAAAAGGAGAAACGTTTTCTCCTTTGGCATTTGAGCGTGCAAAAAGGGACAGGAAAGGAGAGAGGGAAAGAGGGAAAGACAAAGAAAAAGAAGGGAAGACGGGAAGAGAGCAAGGAAGGAAAAATAAGGAAAGAGGGGAAGGAAGAAGAAAGGAGAATGAAGAGGGAAGGAAAAAGAAGA
>JANHFL010005800.1:174942-186391 GCA_032468155.1 Oxyrhabdium leporinum | reverse complement strand
GAGGGAGGGGGGGATAGGAGACAGAAGAGGGTTTGGTTATGCAAGTTTACCTGCGAGCGAGGCGCCCTCCAGGCCCCGTCTCTCGTTTGCAATTCCAGGTGACTTGCTGCAGCGTTAAAACGGGTCCCGAAGGTGGTGCTTTTTTTCCAAGAATCAACCAAACTTTCTGGTTTTTTTTTCCTTTGAAGTCGTTTCTCTTCTCATCCGAGAAGCTTCTTCCGCTCTTGACTGAATGGTGGGGAATGGAGACGTTCTTGCAGACATTCTTCCATTCCCCGCCATTCAGCCAGAGCTGAAGAAGCTTCTTGGATGAGAAGTGAAACGTCTTCAAAGGAAAACTAAGAATGTCCAGTTGCCTCTTGAAAAATTTATAATAACCAGAATAACGATTTTGGACCCTCAAGTCGACCTTGGTTCCTGAGTGACTGTCTGGATAAGTTTATTGATATATGTCATAATATTATTTCAAAACTTTCCTCATGATTCGGATGCTATTAATTTATCCTTACAATCAGATCTGGAGGATCAGCTCCATTGTAGTTGGTGAAATAAATATCAACTGCGTGCTGGTATTAAAAGTGGTGATTATTTTCTTAATCACCATTGTACACTATTTAAGCACTTTTATCCCAGCTTTTATAAAAGGATCTTGCCTTGAGATGAAATCAAATCTATGTATATTTACATGAATCTAAAATACAGGAAAGTGCTTGGACTTTAATAACAATAACAGTTGGAAAATCCTTATAAATCTTCTAGTCTAATGTACTCAAGCAGAAAACTATACCATTTCAGAAAAATGGCTGTCCAGTCTCTTAAAAATGTCCAGTGTTGGGAGCATTTTCAGCTTCTGGAGACAAGTCGTTCCACTAATTAATTGTTCTAACTGTCAGGAAATTTCTCCTTAGTTCTAGGTTGCTTCACTCCTCGAATAGCTTCCATCCATTGTTTCTTCTTGTCTTGCCTTCAGGAGCTTTGCAGAATAATAGAGTTAAGTAATGGAATTAGGTGGGAGTGAAGCAGGCCAACATACTATAATATTTTTAATATATTCTTCAGATTTATATCTGATACCCATCACTTAAACAGTTGAAATGTATGAGGAATTTTCCCCAATAAATTACACAGTAATTACAAATGTTTGAGATGGAACATATTCTTTATATAATTTTAGTTATTGCTAAGAAAATTGTTTTGTGTTTATGCACATATATTTTTGTGTGAAATGAATTGGAATTGTGGCTACATCATAATTATGTCTTCCGGTTATTATTTAATAATTATTTTTGAAGTATCCATTTCTATCCCTAAAAGCATTTAAAGTGGCTCAGAATGCAATAAAGACCGAAAATGCCGTAAAACATACCTAAATGATTTAAATTAAAAAGCAGTAATATCTAAAATCTACTCAGTTGCTCAGGAAATTCAGTGTGCAAACTATTAAGTTGGCCAAAAACCAAGTGGGGGAAAAGGAAAATGCAAGATACATTGTTCCCTGAATGTGTACTCAGAAGTAAATCTTGGGAATCTTAAGAGCATCCATTTTTTGAAAACAAAAAGCACAGAACTGAGAAAGCATTTCCTTCTGTTTGTCATTACCACAGTTTGACTCATAAGGCAAGTTCATCTGCAAAATAATTATTTTAAAACGTAATAGCTTTTGGTTTAACAGAAGGTGAAAAATAATCGGCACCATAACCAAAAGGAAGCTAAATCCCAGCATATTTTCTGTGCATCTCCAATTCTCATAAATTTGAAGTTCAGTCAAGAAGGTGAGATTTGTATATTGCTGATAACATTTTTCCCACCACGTGTATTGCAACATGTAATATTTTAAGGTAGTTCAGGAAGGTTTTAATTATTATTTTGACTTGTCAGTAAAATTTTCTGTAGCTTTGAAAGCATGCAAGTTCTTTGCCTAACAAAATTAGGTCATTTAAAATTATAATCTAGTGCAAGAATGCAATCTTCAGGAAACGGGGTCAACTTTTTCTCCAGCAAGATCAAAAGTAGGAGGGCAGCTGTTATTTTGTTCAGGATTCACTAAAACGAAAGAGAATTCAACTATGCGTGCTCCCTCATTGGGAATAGAATATGCAAATGTAAATGTCCAGAGAGAACTTATTAAGCAAGAAAATAGTTAAAATCTGAGTTGTAATTGCTTATTTTGGAACACTTGCATGGATAGCCATACGTATGCATTGCAAATTATACCACTGTAAAATGGAACCGTCATAACCATTCCAAATATGTTAACTAGAGGTTAAGAATAAACATCTCTGAAAAAAATGTGAAAAATTTTATTCAAAGGACTGACATAACCAGTAGAAAGGCTTGAAAATTAGGAAAACCTTCCAGTAACATGATGGCAAGAGTGTTTTTTCCTAGTATGGTGCCTTTTAAAATTCCTGGAATTAAAACTCCAAATATGGGATATGGGAGCACTTAAATTGTTTTGCAGAACATAAAGAGGACAAGTTGCCAAAAATAATCACATATTTATTTATTTATTTATTTTACACGGCACCCAACTTCCAGAAACTCTTGGCTAGTTTACCAACGAATGAAAATGTTTAGAAACAAGGGAACAACAACGAAAGGACAACGATTTCACAAGGACGAGGAGACGGAACTAAACTGAAGCAACATGATCTTGAGTGAGCCTCAAGATGAGTTGGAAAACAACGAAGTGTCTGTCAAACGTTTTGTAGAGCACATATGTTTGAGGAGAGATTTGTCGAATAGCCATCATCCTAGGATAGAAAGTAGGATGATAGAAGAATAGAAATAAGGATCTCACAGGACCAGAAGGCGATTCAGGATGAGGGAATCCAAAGCAGAAACCTTGAGAAGAAGTGGTAAAGGATAACAAAATAACAAGAGTTGGAAGGCGCTTTGGGGGTCTTCTAGTCCAACCCCCTGCTCAAGCAGGAAACCCTATAGCATTCCAGACAAATGGGTTTTCCAATCTCCTCTTAAAAGAGATGTCAGACAGGGCTTCCTTACGACCAATTTGAAAAACAATGAATGGAGTCACACATTGCAAATTGCATAAATCCATCATGTTCCACTCTTTAAAAGAGAACATTCACAGTTCAGAGGGTTAACAGGCATTATTTAAGCAGATGCTGATTGTGGTGATAGAGTCCATTAAACAAAGTATACTAGGTTGAATAGCAGATCGCTCCAACCTGTAAATTATCAGCTTTGGAGAGTAATTGAAAAGGGTAGTTTTTAATCGGCATATTTAGGGATTTGTTTGTGTCTGGAAGTGACTTGATGCTTTTACTGTCAAAACTATCATTATTTTTAAGTACATAATTGCATTTTTTGTTAGCAATAATCTTAACTCTTTTAATAATTTTTGAGCAGCTGTCAATAGCCCAGAATTCATATTTAACCACTGGGACATGTTGGTAATGAATACCTAAGGTATAAAGAGCCCAAAAGGCAAGGTCCTTGCATTGCAATTGGGAACAATCATCTCAGTATACTATTGTTATTGTTTATTTACAGTATTGCAAGTAACTGCAATGCTAGCTGTACCGCTGTTGAATGTTAGTTGATCATCAGTTTTCTCACTATTTTGAAATTATTAACCTATAACGACCATATCTTTAGGAACTGAATAGTATAACACTTCACAAACAATACAGTTTGGAAGGTCTTATTTCCTAAATAGTTTTTCAAGTGGAAACAAATTAGATCTGTATAAAATAGCATGCCATCTACTGGTAAAGCAGGCATTATCAAGTATTTAAAACAATATAACTTTCATTTTCCTGCTGCAGCATTTGATCTTCCTGCTTGCTTTTCTTTTTTTAAAAAACATTCTGTGTTAAATACTTTTAAAATATATTGCTTGTTACTAAAATTGGCAAGGCTTACTTTTGCAAAGATGTGAAGGAAGGCAAAGCTCAACATTTGCATACATCTCGTTTGATTCACTGGCTCTCTTAACATACCAATTTTTCAGCTAAACCTATTTTTTTAAAAAAATGCAAATTGCTATTATATAAAATCAGTTTTGCATAGCTCAATTACTGAGAGAACCTTTGATGAAGATTATGCAGTAAATAATGTGGGAGGGAGAAGGTTTTGTTTTGTTTAACAATTTAACATGTTGAGAACATTTCTAAATGCTTCCTCACAAGGAATAAGGAATTTGTTGGTTTCTTTCAGTGTCGACCATTATGGTTGCTACTCTATGATTGTATTGTTCGGATTCGATAGGAAGTTTAGATTTTGGAGTATATCCATTTCTTTATGGGCTAATACATCCAGTATCTGACCCATTTTTTCCTATAGAAAATAGCTTTAGATTTCCTGTAGGATCTTGTCCCAAAGGTGCTTTTTCAAAAGGCAACTGGACTTTGTTTTTGTTTTTTTCCTTGAAGACATTTTGCTTAACATCCAAGAACTGAAGAAACTTCTTGGGTGAGAAAAGAAACGTCTTCAAGGAAAAACAAAGTCCAGTTGCCTTTTGAAAAAGAAGCTTTGGGACAACCATGACCCAGATGACTGAGAATCTCCATAGACACTTGATTATAATTTTAGGCAAAATAATTTGGCATTTGAAACGAGGTGTAATGAGAATGCCATCTGTTCCACTTCAACAGATAACGTGGGGAAACCACAAGCCTTCCAATATGCTTCCCTTGGTGAATGATTTTCGGTTCTATTAAAATGCATTTGGAAAAGGTCTAGCCAACAGGAAGAAAAAAAAAATCAACGCACATGTTACATTTATTAAATATATTGTTAGGTGAGACAGTCTACGGGTGATTTCTTGAGAATATTTACAGAGGTAATTGATAATTGCTTGGTTAGAGGAAAATACTTTCGTCTTTTAAATCAGGAATCTTAGGACTGCTTAATAAAACAGAGAAAAAGAGTTTGCCAAAAGAAGATGGCTCATTATCAGAATCTGCTCTTTCCATTGTTAGAAGCACATTGCAATACGATATTGGTGTTCACAAAGTCCATTCTCTGAAGTGCCTTTTGCAATAGCCATAAAGAGGAGCTTTTGACAATGTGTTATCGCATTGTTTTCCTCAGGTAATAACCATGTCATCTTTTCCTTTTTTTTAATTTGTTTAGCAGACTCCATTCACGCGGAGACATTTTTATCTTTTTTGTGTGTGTAAAGGAGCGGTTTTGCTGCACTTTTGCAGGTTCATGCTGGTGTGCAGCCACACATTTTATAGTTAGTACTTTGTTCAGTCTCTCCTTTCCTTTAGGTATATTTTGGATGGCCTTAGAATGAGATGACATTTTGAGGCAAAGAGAAGAATTTTGAAAAATGCCAGAAATGATATAATTGTAATTGCCTTTCTTGATCTCCTATTAGGATGCAATTATTAGATTCCTCACCTCAAAAAATTGGATAATCAGAATTTTTTTTGACTGGACAAAATCTTCTGCTCCTTCTGCAAATGGTTAGTGATTGTTCTTGATCCTAATATAAGGGAATATAACTATGTGTGAATGTCAACTATCAGTCAGAAGACAATAAAACCTTAATCTTGCATGGACAGACTCAACCATAATTTGAACTGGGAAACTGAGAATCCTAGACCAAGCTAAATACAAAAAACAGTAGAGAATTCCTGGAAGCAGGAAGGAATTTGGATAAATCAGCCATCAATAAACACAGATATAGTTGGTTTTTACACAACTTTGAAAAGAGACAATAAAAAAAACTAAGAAAGAAACCAAAATATCAAAATGCATCCTCTCCAGCAACCGACACACAGATAAGCAGGGTTTAAGGCCAGACAAACAAGCAGAAAACAATACCCCAACCACTAAGGAGAAAGCTGAACCCCCACCAACACTGGCAGGAGGACAAGTTACTAGTGACAGAGTAGCAGAGGGAGTTATTATAGGCAATACAGCCATCTCATTAATTCACCGCTTTCTTGAAGCCTGATGATGCAACCCCATTTTAAAGGGTCTCTGGAAGGATGTCAGGGATGGGCCAATCTTACCTTGGGGGGGAAATGATGTTCCATAGAGTGGGTGCCACAGCAGAAAAGACCTCCCTTCTGGGTCCTGCCGGATCAAACTTCTTCACAGACGGGATCTGTAGCATACATGAATGGTATGTGGGAATGGCCTTGAGAGACTAGACTCTGCCAAGGGAAAGGTCAGTAAGAGACCCAATAGCCCTCATCTGGATAGTGGGTAGGACAAGAAGCTCAGAAAGGATCGCCTCCTATTTTTTTCAGCTTGTGAAAGAGACAGGTATGGAGAACTCCTCTTCCAGATATCTATGGAGATTCTCAGTCCTCCAGGTCATGGTTGTCCCAAAGGTGCTTCCCCTCCCCCCCCCCCAGGAGGCAACTTGGTTTTTCTCTGGAGACGTTTTGCTTCTCATCCGAGAAGCTTCTTCAACTCTGACTGGGTGGTGTGGAATGGAAGGATTAATAGTCCTTGAAGACTGCTGGTCATTTGCGTCCTTTTCTATAGTTGTTGAGGCCTCTTGGAGGTTTGTATCCCCTGAGTAGTGCAAATGGGTGTGGGGCCTTCTTGGAACTGCTGAAAGGACTGTGTTGTAGACTGGAGATAGATGTTGATGTATCTCTTCCCCCTCTATTGAGGGAGGACTGTTCATTTTTGACATAGTTGGCCTCTTTGACCCCTCTTTCAAACCAGCAGCCCTCTCTGTCCAAAACGTGGACTTTGCTGTCTTCAAAAGAGTGGCCTGTGTCTTTTAAATGCAGATGGACTGCTGAACCTTCTGATGGGTTTGTTCTCCTGTGTCCTTTCAGACTTCCTACATCTTGTCGATGTGGCTTTACCATACTGTAGAATTAGCTCACCTGGTTGTGATTCCTATCTGGTTTAACCTGCGAGGTTGACATCAGTCTTGCTGTCCTTGAGATTTATTTATTTTAATTATTTTCTTGGTTTTGCTCTTGAATTTTCCTTTGCAAACTAAAGCAATAAACATCAACCTTATAAACACTGACCATTTTTAATCCTTGTGAACCTTTCAGATTTGACCCACTTGAGGTTTCTCCTTTATTATTTCCTAGAAAAGAGTATTTTTTCCCCAAGATATATGTTCCCTGCTAGGTATATGTGTTATGCAAGAGCGAATGCATGATGAATGGATGTGGAGTGAACAAAACCATCACCTTTAAGACACGATGTCCGTTCATTTGCTTACAAAGAGGAAATAAATGAGAATTGAATTGCAAAATGTGTAATATGAAGGAAGAGTGAAGAAAATTGGCAAGATCCTTAGAAGGCGAGAAGTGGATAAATCGATGTGCCTATCGCAGACACCAAGGCCACCTTTTGAAGCTGATGTATAACTGCTGTCACACTTCAAGGACTGGTGTTAGTATATGGGAAGCACTCATCATTTTCAAAACCAATGGAAAGGAATATTGGTAGTTCAGGGTTGAACTGTGGGCTCCTTTATGCTCTCTGAGCTTGGTGCTTTTCTTGCAGACGTTTCATTACCAAACTAGGTAACATCACCAGTGCTGGCTCATTTGTCCCAGGACTGATGATGTTACCTAGTTTGGTAATGAAACATCTGCAAGAAGATCACCAAGTTCAGAGAGCGCCAAGGACCCTGGACACCAAACTGTGATGCAAACAGTGCTGTCTATGTGTACAAAGACATTTAACAAAACATGCCAGAAACTTTCAGAATTGTAAGTATGTAAACACAGAGGTATTCAATGTTGTTGTTTTTTTTAAAAAAATACAACATGTTTGGGGAAAAAGCTGACCAGAAAAAGCAAAGTGAACAGGGTAAGGATCACAAAACATCCTTCCCTCTTCAATATCCAATGCATGGCATCAGCCAAGCTTCCTAGTAACTGATGAATTTGCTTTCTTACTGCCTGCATTAGTATAATTGTCTGGGTTTTAGAATTAATGAAGACTAGTGAAGTGTATTGATTTAAACCTTTGCTGTCCCTCTGCCTCTGTTTCGGCCATCAGCTCTCATTCCATCAACCTTGAACTTTGAAAAGAACCATGCTCCCAAGAATGCTGGTAATGGCTATTATACTATCATAATTATCTGTAACCCTAAAAGCCGCACCGTGTAAAAGAATGAAAAAAAGTCAATTTGATCCTGCAACGATAACATTTGCAGCAAGGTAAATTCACCCTTTTTAACCATGGTATTGCCTCTTGGGAAATGCTTTCTTTTTTTTTTTTAACTTTTTTAAATATCTACCTCTTTAAGGGTGCATATTTTAATCTGTACCTTGATCTATTACCGATACTCCTCAACCTACAACTGTGATGGAGCACGGTTATTACGGCCATAAGTCGTACCGGTTGTAAATGGGGTCAGTCACATGACGGACTCCATTTTATGGCTTGTTTTTTACAGCAGTCGTAAAGCAAACTCTACGGCGGTTCAATTAAACCAATGGTTCGCTAAGGCACAGTTTTGCTGAAAACGCTATATAAGTGCCTGGCCATGGGATGCTGCAAACGGCTGTAAATGCGACTATGTTGCCAAGCAACCAATGGAGGGGCCCGACCATTGGGACTTCAAGACTGGGTCATAAGTAGCTCCAAAGTAGACCTGTCATAACTTTGAATGGGGGCCGGTCACAAGTCGAGGACTTATTTGAACTGCATATTTTAACCTGCTGGGCACACACCCATATGCCTCGTTTAAAATGATCATTACATAAACCTTTCTGAAGTCAAATAAACTACATTTAGTGAGTTGTGTGACCCGGATCCCCACAAAGAGTTTAGGTAAAAATAAGAACTTTCAATCCAAAAGAATTCCTCCTTCCACCCCCCCCCCAACCCAAACATTCCCTGCTGGGTTTGCAAGTACCAAAAATAAGCATAAATAAAGATGGCGCGTTTCATGAAATGTTGATTAAAAGCACATCTCCATCATTTACAGATAGCATTTTTTTTGGGGGGGGGGAAATATGGCACAGTTAATATTGAATGAAGCAACATTCTGTATTTATGTTGGAGATGAAGAAAGCTGTGGTTTAAGAGAGAATATACCCCTTCTCTGATGACTCCATTCGTTATTTATGCTAGATATTTTAAAACTGAGCCTCCGTTCCTTGGATGATGGATATTTCTTCATTTGGCTTTCAGGTCAAGGATGGGCCTTTTTTTCCCCAAGCTAAACATCCTCTCTTGGACGTAGAAAACATGTCAACGTCCTTGCCTCAAAAAAGAGAAGATGGGACAACAGCCAACACTACACTTCATTTCATTTAATTAACATTAAATGCCGTTAAGGGGATTACTCTAGTCATATATTTAAGGATTTTCCATTCTGTCACATTGAAGCTTACAAGGAGGTAACAATATTATTTTATTTTTTTATTTTGGGGGGTGGGTGGGTGGGTTTCTGCCTCTTAAGGTTTTTCACGCACAAGCCTGGAACTCCGGATTTTAAATGTGTTGAAACAGTATTTATTCTGCTGTCTAAATTGTTTGTATTTTCATTGTTTTAGGGTGGGCGTCTTTTTCATACTTGGTTAATTAGTTCCAGTCTCTTTATGAGGGGAAAGCAAAGCAGAGCTGACCTTTAAATAGAAACAAAATATAAATAAACACTGCATTTATTAGGTCCTTGTAAGCTATAACGGAAAAGGATGTGGGTATTTTTGGTTGCGAGGACACATGTCCTTGTCTCTAGACATAATCCATTGTAGTCTACATCTTAAACAGCTGATGGAAAATTGGAGACCATCTGAAGTATAATGTGACATATTTTGCTGCACCAAAGCAACACAATCTACAGCCAGAGAAAGTGCTTTTTCTGGGAAAAACAACCCACCTGCAAATATTTGAGGTACATGGTAGAGACTGTGGATTCAGCTTTTTTTATATTTAGATTGCTCTGTAATGTTCCCATGGGCTTTAACCAGAAATGAAGAACATTTGTACCTAAAGTTGCAATCCTCTGGCAATAAACTCCATTATTTTGAATTAGGATCTTCAGAGTTAGAGTTCGTGAGAATATACTGCAAATGTCATAGGTAAAATACAGGGATTTGATTTCAATGAGGGCTGATTTTCTGACTAGGTATGATTTTAGAGCCACCAAATATTCAAAAGTAGTACCTTTGGTTTTATAAATTACAAGTTACTTTTAATTTATAAAACCAGTGGCGCTCCTGTGTGTGTAATGTTACATACACACACACACATGAGAGTGTGTGTGAGTGTGACATTTTTTTAATATGTACACTTCTGTTACCTATTTGTGAGCTACAAAAATGTCCACAAAAATGTTGGTGGCCTGCCTTTGCCCAGGTTTAATATATTGCAGGCTCTGTGAATTGTTTTTGAAAATCTCAGTGGGATAAGACTTGATTAGTACATGAATGAGAGGCAATCTGGAAATTTCAGGGCCATGGGTCAGACTGGGAAGTTGAAAAACAGCAAACTTTCCAAAATACTGTTGAAAAACCTACATGGATATGTCTGACACATAGCATCCCAAAAACTGAATCCTTATTCAACAGGAGACTTTATCGTACAGCAAATCTAAAGCTGCTCAAGATATATTGTCATTCTCCCCAAACCTGATCCTTATTACCGTAGTAAATAATGGACAGAAATTGTTTACATAAGACTGATTAATTCACTTAAGGAGAACATCACGGTAAGGGCACACAGGCCTTCCAGTCCTGTTTGCAAAACTGACTTTTGCTTAACCACTTGACCGGTTACGACCAGAACTGAACCCAAAATTTCCATTGCTAAACAAGACAGTTGTTAAGTGAGTTTTGCCCTATTATATGACCTTTCTTGCCACAGTTGTTAAGTGAATCACTGCCATTGTTGAGTTATGAACACGGTTGTTAAGTGAATCTGGCTTCCCCGTTGACTTTGCTTGTCAGAAGTTCACAAAAGGGGATCACGTGACCCGGGGACGCTGCAACCGTCATAAATATGAACCAGTTGCCAAGTGTCTGAATTTTGATCATGTGACCCTGGGAATACTGCATTGCTGCAATGTCATGAGTGTGAAAAATGATCATGTCATTTTTTTTCAGCGCCGTTTTAACTTCAAACTGGGAGTGCAGATAACTAACAATCTGAACTGGTCTCTCCACATGTCATCAGTGAAGTGTGCAAACCAGTGTCTGCATTTCCTGCATTGAATGAAGAGAGCACATATTTTTTCTTCCGTCCTGGCCACTTTTGACAGAGGCACAATTGAGAGCATTTTGTAAAAACTGCATCCCTGTTTGGTTTTGCGGCAGCAGTGCCTCAGATAGAAAGTCCCTACAGAGAGTGGTAAGGACAACCGAGAAGATTATAGGAAGCTTGCTTCCCATTATTCAGGATACTGCCTATAAGCGCTATGTGCTTAGAGCACAAAGCATGGTTAAGGACCCCACGCACCCACTTTATGGTCTGTTTCTGTTGCTCCCCTCTGGGAGGAGGTTTCAAAGTATTTCTAGCAGGACTACCAGATTCTGTA
>JANHFL010005800.1:83932-97141 GCA_032468155.1 Oxyrhabdium leporinum | reverse complement strand
TCAACATCTTTTTTATAGTGTGGTGACCAACACTGGATGCAGTACTCTAGGTGTGGTCTTACTAAGGCTTTATAGAGCAGTATTAGTACCTCACTTGATCTTGATTCTATCCCTGTGTTAATGCAATTTAGGATTTTGGAAATTTTGGCTGCAAGACTCCAAGATCCCTCTCACAGTTCCTGCTATTAAGCCTGGTTTCACCCAGTCTATATGCGTCCTTTTGGTTTTTCTTGCCTAAGTGTAAAACTTTACTTTTCTCTACATTGAATTTCATTGTGTTAGTTATTCCCCAGTGTTCAAGTCTGTCAAGATCCATCTGGATCTTGAGCCTATCTTCTAGGGTGTTAGTTATTTCTGCCAGCTTAGCATCACCTGCAAATCACCTGCAAATCTTGTGCTATCCTCAATTCGTGTTCTTGCAGTCCTTGTATTATCTATCCTATGACCTGACTTAACGTGAAGGACTGACACACTAGCAGGATTTCATGACCTATCGTCAAAATTGGTGTACAAGAGTTCTTACAACACACAGGTGATCCTCGGCTTACAACAGCCTGTTTAGTGACTGTTCAAAGTTACAACCCGATTGAAAAAAAAAATGAATTATCATCATTTTTCACACTCAGCATCCCCATGGTCACATGGATCAACATTCAGGTGCTTGGCAACTGACTCGCATTTATGACGGTTGCAGTGTCCCGGGGTCAGGTTTTTTGCAACCTTCTGAAAGGCAAAGTCAAGATGGGGAAACCCGATGCACTTAGCAACCGTGTTACTAACTTAACAGCTGCAGTGATTCACTTAACAACTGTGTAAAGAAAAGTCATAAAATGGGGCAAAACGCACTTAACATATGTCTCACTTAACCACAGACATTTGGGGCTCAATTGTGGTCATAAGTCAAGGACTACGTGTAATCCTTATTTACATTGCTTTTGCCCATACTGCGCTCAGAATTAGCTGCTGAATCTATGGATCATGTTCTGGTGCTCTACTCATCATGTCATGTCGGGATTGGAGACCAGTCCTGATATATCTTCTTCTTGGTTGGCATATTTATTAGCCTGAGACCAAGATTACACAATTTTTATTAGCATGCAATTCCACTGAAATTTCAAAGAAAGATGCTAACTTTTGTTCTCCTGCAAGTACCATCAGAAATTAATGGGTTTAAAGTCATTTAAACCTGCAGTGCTTGGATGTTTGAGGGGCTATAAAGTTAGCAACCCAGCACAATTTATTCTCTTAATACGGCTGCTCATACCCATATATAAAAATATTTTACTGTATTTTATTGGCTTTAACCTATTTACCTGTTGTTTTACCACATTTGTTCTCCTAATTCACTTTCTGTGGTTTCCCAAATATTTTCTGTCTTGCTTTTTAATTTGCTCATTGCCCTGTAAATTAATTAATCAATACACAGTTGAAACAGACCAAGAAAAGGGAGGTTTTTTTTTCCTAACAAGCTAAGAAAAGGGAATTCTTTTCACTTGGTTTAGATGGCTCTGAGACTGTAGGCCCCAAAATAAGCACCACGTCTTATTTTTGGGGGATGTCTTACCCGCTTACCTTAGGACCACCATAGCCAGGCCTCCCACAGCTCTGGCTGTCCTAAGGTAAGCAGGTGCAAGATGCATGGGGCAGCTCCACCTGCGCCCTAGCTTTATTTTTATGCAAATGCCTTGCCCCACCTTGATTTTTATGCATATGCCTTGCCCCACCTTGTACAACCAGATGGTGGCTGGGGCTTAACTAGGGCTTATTTTTGGGGTAGGGCTTATATTAGATGCAGGCATGAAAATTGGGCTAGGGCAGCCCTCTAATTGTCTTTATTGCTCTTCTCTGCACTCTTTCAAGGGTCTCAACATCTTTTTGTATCTTTTTTTGTATTTTTTTTTCCCAAACTTGCCAACTTTAAGGTGCATGGACTTCAACTCCCAGAATTCCCCAGCCACTTTCTAAATGTTGCCTTAAGCTTCTTCTGTCGCCCTCAGTCTTCCTCTGCTGCTTCTTGCTGCTTTACAGATTTCCCATTGAGAATCCTGTCTCTAACCTCATCACTAGTCTGCGGGAACAAGGAAAGGCCTACTGATGCGATTCCAATCTGGATCGCCTTAGGCTGTTCAAATTAAAACAAACAGGCAAACAAACAAACAAATCCATCTCCCAGAAAACTGCATTTATGATCTGGAGACTAGCGTTTGAAATAGGCCATTAAAAAAAAAAGGAGGGAGGGGGGTATTTTTCCCAGAGACTCTCCAATCGTTTACAGTTACAGCTTAATACATTTCCAGACTTGTGAACGAGAAAAAAAAAAGAGATGTTAAATAATTGAGGTGACAATAATGTAGGACAGCTCGGTTTGTGTGGGGAGGTTTGGCTGTTCCATTTGTTTAACCGACACATTTGACAGAACAGCTGCTTGACACTAAATATGAATCAGTTCACAGTGCAGAGCCTGGAAATTTCTTCAGTCATAACTCAGTGAAATAGTTTGTTTCCCCACTAATTATCCGTTTCTTAAGATTTCTTCTCCACTTTGTTGCAGCTCTCCTTTTGAAGACAGATAAAAACAGTGGGGGTTTCCTAGCTGTGTTTTCTGGAAGACTAATTGTATTTAATGCATTTAATAGCGTTTGAACATCCTATGAGAAATGTTTTGGGTAATAATTCTTTTGTTTCCTTCGAACTATATTTATGTATATTAAGAAAAAAAGAATCCTGCTGCCATTCCCCAGTTAATCATAATCTGTCCAGGGAATGATTTAAAGCATTTGTCTTGCTAATAATGCACATTCATTATTCCTGTCTATCAATGAAATGGTTCTGAAGGTACCTGCAATGAAAAGAATGAATGTTTGGCTAAGTTGCCTTTATTGTTTTAAGTGATTAGCAGATCTTAAATTCAGTCTGTCTATTAATACTGTCTAGAAGAAAATAATTAAAATAGTCCTCAACTTACGGCCATAATTGAGTGCAAAATGTATGTTGCTGAGCGGGACATGCATTAAATGAGTTTTACCCCACTTTATGACTTTTCTCACCACCACTGTTAAGTGAATCAATGGAGTCGTTAAGTTAGTAACCCGATTATTAAGGGACACGCAACCATCATAAATATGAACCAGTTGGCAAGCATTGAAATCTTGGTCACGTGACCACGAGGATGCTGCAGTGGTCATAAGTGTGGAAAAAAAACCATAAGTCAGTTTTTTCAGTGCTGTTGTAACTTTGAACAGTCATTAAGTGAACTGTTGTAAGTTGAGTTAACTTTCATCTAGATCACTGGTTCTCAACCTTCTCTTCGCCACAGATCCCTTTCAGTATATTTTGTGGCCACGGAACCACGGCCACGGCCCTCCAAAACTGAACTCAAGATTTACATCATAACATTTCTTCAAGCCTTTGTGGACCCCCTGCGATGACATTAACCCCCCTCCCCCAGGAGTCCGTGGACCACAGGTTGAGAACCACGGATCCTTTCCCTTTAATCTGTTTCACAGAGCCACGTTAAAAAAGATGTCACTATCTCCACCTGAACGGATATTTTTCATAACGGTCAAAAATCATTTCAGAGTAAAACGTTAACTGTATTTCATTTGAAGCCTTATACCGAAAAGGAACGGGAAGCACATTGAAATGTCAGATTGAATTAATCTTCAGAACATCTGTGGAATCTTCAGTCTGTGGCCTTTAAAATGATGTGAACCTTCCTTTGGAAGGTGGAAAGGCGAGCTGACTCAGTAATCAATTCTGGACGTCTTTATTCTATCCAAGAGTAGAAGCAGCCTTTCATGGACATCCCCCCTCAATGTCCTTGGCTTCACAGGATCGAGATGAGGGCAAAAGATGAAACTAGCATTGCGGTTCAAGCTACACGATTGTGTGTGTATGTGCATTGTGAAACTGCATAAATGTGTGTTGGGGAAGAACTTCCATTCCAAGGGTGTAATCATTCTGACCAAACCATCCTATTCTGGGGACACCTCTGTCTGAGCTTAAAGCTGATGAAGCGTTGAATGGACCTTCTCTGATGTTTTCAGCTGAATTGGTGACCAAGTTCTATAAGATGTGATTGGTGTGGAAAGCCACAAAGGACCTTGGAAAAACAATCTGGGTCATGTTTTGCCTGCTCTTTAATTTGCTAGGTTCACCTAATAAGCTAAGGCGTACATTTGATGGGTTCAGCCCAAGCACAATATAGAACAATCCATTCAGAGTTCAGTCCTTTACTTGCTCACACTCTATAGACAGAATCTTGCCAGACTAAATACTTACTACTTGCACCCTAACCGTTATTCCCCGCGAGATTCCAAAGATTGGCTATCCTAACTCTCTTCCTCTGTCTCTTACCCAGCTACCTCTTGTCTCTTGTCTCATCCGCCTCCCTGGAATGAGTTCCTTCCTTCCACTTCACTGTAGTCCACCCCCCTCTTTGCAGACACAATCCGTCACATCTGGTTTGTTTGTTTGTTTGTGTTAATCAATTAAATCTAGTACTTCTTCAATAAATGCCTATGGTGATTTTCAGTCCTCATGGTCCTGGTTGTCCCAAAGGTGCTTTTTCAAGAGGCAGCTGGGCTTTCTGGTTTTTCTTTGAAGACGTTTCGCTTCTCCTCCCAAGAAGCTTCTTCAGCTCTTTCATCCAAGAAGCTGAAGAAGCTTCTTGGATGAGAAGTGAAATGTCTTCAAACCCTAACCAGAAAGTCCAGTTGCCTCTTGAAAAAGCACCTTTGGGACAACTTCTTAAATCCATTAATACAGAGGTCCCCAACCTTGGCCACAATGTTATGACCTGTGAACGTCAACTCCCAGAATTCCTCAGCTGGCTGGCTGGCTGAGGAATTCTGGGAGTTGAAGTCCACAAGTTGTAAAGCGGCCAAGTTTGGAGACCCTTTTATTAATACACCCTGAAACATATAAAGATTGCCAGTCAGTCAGAACTTACTTGGATTCCTACATCAAATATGCACACATATAAGGTTTCACCCAGGAGAAAGCAAACCAGCGCCATTAGTGAAAAGTGATGTTTCTGAATTTGAATACCAAAGAATTATCAAATGGAGTAGTTGCTAGCCCACTAGGCCCTAAATTAGTACCATGGCCATGAGGGGCAAAAGGAATCAAGGCCTCTACAAAATTAAGAATAGAGTCTAATAACTGTGCAAAATAGAGCAACATGAAAATAGATTATGAGCACAAACTGCTGTTAATATCCATGAAATTAGGACTATGGGAAAGCAAGGAAGGATTTGACGATGATCGAAATTCTTTGAGCCATGGTTTGTGAATGCAACGTCCAATAAATGAGAAAGTCTATTGGTGCTGATGAAAAGACTAGAGTTAAAATTGCTGGGATTTTTTTTTATTTTTATATATATATATATTTTTAACACAGCTCTTCTTTGTGAAAGAATTTTTAATACTGGGAACGTTAAATAGGAATTGTGGATATCTCACTGCTACTGTTATTGCTATTATGGCTATTTCTAAGCTAACATTGGATGGGATTTGAGTCAAATCTTCTTGTTGACCAGCTGAGCTACATTATTCAATTCTCGGCATATCGCTGAGCGTTGAAAAGCTTCAGGCATGTTCAAAGAAATTGAATGCTGAATCTTTGAATTATTTTGGAGAATAAGGTACAGATTAGTCATCTAAGGTCTTTTTCTAGGAGCTTTGGAGACATATTACAAGTTGGAGTTGTTCAAGTCACATTTTGATAGAAATTTACCAAATGAGTATCAAGGCAATATACAGCCCATAATGCCCTTATCTTTCAGTATGTGTTCTTAGAGCATTGTCACGTGGTTCTAAAACTAACATGACAGAATACATGAAAATATGGAAACATCTATATAAACTTTTTCAATACAGGTAGTCCTTTTAATTAATCTTCCGTGACCCCAATTTTTGCTGCCAAAATAACTTGATTTTAGGGGCACGGTTGAGGAGCACGGTGGCTCGCATGGTTGGGCCCTGAGTAGGAGGTTAGCAAGCCCGTGTTCGAGACCCGACTGCTACCATGGGGCAGGGTTGGGCTCTCGTCCTTTGCTCTAGCTCCTACCAGGGACATGGAAGGAGCCCCCAACTGGGCATTCTCCAGACAATGGTGATGTCATCAACTAATCCTTTCAACCGGAAGTGCCTCAGTGCTCTGGACATGAGTGCTATGCTAGGGACATGGATTTGGATGGATTGGCTCTCAGAAGAAATGTCTATGGAGATTCTCAGTCATCCAGGTCATGGTTGTCCCAAATGATACAGTTCCAAGAAGGCTCCACACCACTTTGCACCACTCAGGTGACTCTGATGACACAGATAAATCCTTCCATTCCCCACCATCCAGCCAGAGCCAAAGAAGCTTCTTGGATGAGAAGCGAAATGTCTTCAAAGAAAAAACAAGAAAGTTGAGTTGCCTCTTGAAAAAAGCACTTTTGGGACTCCCAGAGGAAAGTTTCATTTCATCCTTGTTTTTCACAAAATGAAACAACAACAACAACAAAATACCACTGGAAAATTGCCATTTTACCCCTCAGGTCAGAAGTGTGATTCCTTTCAGGAAAGAAATGTTAGGAAAGAGTGCTTCTCACGTGCTATCCAACTCTGCTTTAGCACAAAATGCTTCCTACTCTTTCCTTGGAAATGTTTCCCCCTGGAGCTGTTTGCTTTTTGTGGTTAGACCAACAAGGATTCTTCTGAACTGGGACTGTCAAACTCCCGGCCCGAGGGCCGGATGCATCATGTGCTGGCCACGCCCACGGCTGGTTTAACAAAGGGGGACGAAGTCCCCTCTACATCGCGTGACGTCACCATGACGACATGAGTTTGATACCCCTCTTCTAAACACTCACACATTCGCACATTAGCTCCTTGCCTTGGCTTTTGCAGAGCACAATCCACCATCTAACATCATTGTAATTATTGCTATGGAACATCAGCTCGAATTAAGCATTCGCTTTGACTAATTCGTCGCTCTCAGCAAAGCATTGATCCAAGATCATCCCCGTCTTCCTTTTCTGGAAAATCTTAGGGAAGCTTTCTAAAAAAAGGCATCGCTTAATTGAAGATAATTGATGTTGTTGTCCAGCACATCGGGGGGGGGGCTGTTTGTTCAGGGGAAGTTGATATCAATCACGGTAAATTACGGAGGCTAAATTTCTTTGCTCATTTCTTTGCCTGAAGAAAAGCCTTTGAGCAGCTTCTGAACAAAACCTTGTTAAATACCCCCTGGCAGAGAGACCCTTTATGGAGCTTGGTGCCACCGTGATTTTCACCATCATCTTCAGCTCTTCTGCTATGAGAGATGCCACTCAGTACATGCCCGCCTGTTTCTCTTTGAGGGTTTGCCAGAATGATTCATTGGCAGCATGCAAATATCCCAGGAATCCATAGTCCTAATCTAAGAGTTTTTCTGAGTCTCTTTGGATTGCTGGACACCGAAGTATGCAAAATACAGGTAGTCCTTGACTTCCAACAGTTCATTTAATGACCATTCAAAGTCCCAACGGCACTGAAAAAAAAGTGAACTATGACCATTTTTTTACACTTATAACCATGGCAGCATCCCCACGGTCATGTGATCAGAATTCAGATGCTTGGCAACCGATATGTCCCCAGGTCATGTGATCCGCTTTTGTGACCATCTGAGAAGCAAAGTCAATGGGGAAGCCAGATTCACTTAACAACCATGTTGCTAATTTAACAACTCCTGTGATTCACGTAACAGTAGTGGCAAGAAAGGTGGGGGAAATGCAGAAAAATTCACTTAACAAATTTCTCGCTTAGCAACATAAATTTTGGACTCAGCTGTGGTCGTAAGTCCAAGGACTACCTGTAATAGGAGCAAGCCAAGCTAAGAATCCCAAGCCATTAAAAAAATCTGAAGGAGGGAACTGGAGTTTGGACTGGAGCATACAGATAGTCCTCGACATATGACTACAATTGAACCCAGAATTTCTGTTGCTAAGCAAGGCAGTTCTTAAGTGAGTTTTGCCCCCTTTTACAACCTTTTTGCCATGGTTGCTAAGAGAATCACTGCAGTTGTTAAGCGGATCAGATGGCCCTTAAGCAAATCTGGCATTTCTCCATTGACTTTGCCTGCCAGAAACTGGCTGGGAAGCTACAAATGTTGGTTACGTTAATCCGGGGCCATGCAACCATTATAAACAGGTAGGTCCTGAGTGCCCACATTTTACTCACGTATCTGTGGGGATGCTGCAATGGTCCTAAGTGTGAAAAACGATCATAAGTCACTTTGTTTGTGCCATTGTAACCTCAAACGCTCACTAAACAAATATGTCAGAGTTCCAAGTAATAGATCCATTGCAAACAAAAACTCCGAGGCAGGTGAATTCCTCAAAGAATAGCTTTATTGGAAATATCATATTGGCACGTATCTGGTGAAAACCGACTCTGAGGGGTGCCTTGGTTTTCACCTAATTAAAAATAAAAGTTTTTCCCCCCAATCCCAAACAATGAGTCACATGGCCCAATTATGGCAGCATCTGCTGGTCTGGTGACATCACTTCTCCTTCCAGGTACGAGAACGTCCTTGGTTCCCAAGAGAAAATATTTTGTTTTGACTACACAAGCCCAGCTATTTCTACTCCCCCACCCCCTCCCTATCCCTCGCTCCAGTGTGGCAACACTGAAGCTCCAAGAATGGCTTCGGCCAGGTCAGCTTCAGGGCTGACAGAATGGTTATAAGTCCAGGACTGCCTGTAGTGATTTCTATAAATTGTGTCTGTCTGTGTAAAGAGAGCTGTTGTTTAAAACAATAAATAGGCCAGCTGCTCCCTTGAGAGGAGAAGCAGAATAGAAATCGTGACTCCGGTACAAAAACCATTCATCAACAGCGTTTGGGCTGAGCAGCTTCTAGGAGTTAGTCTCACTTCAAGCCCGTCTCCCTTTTCACATCCCAAGAGAAGAGGAAGAAACAGGGTTCGGAGGAGGGTTTAGACAAGGAATAAAGCAATAAATAATGCAGCATGGTTTTGTAGGATGTGATCTGACACCAGGATGGCTCTTTGAAATGGAAGCCGTTTCAGAGATTCATCTGGTTTCTGAACTTTCACCAGTTCTGTCAATGCTCGTCTTATTTTTCCGATACTCGGGGACAGGGCAATTAGCAAGCCGACAAATGAAGTCGATGTTGTGCATTCTCACAATTGCACAAAGGTTATTGCAAGGATCAAGGAACGCCCGTTCAATTATACAGGGAGGAACTTAACTCTCTTTTGATGCCCCAGGAAATCTGACCTGCAGATATTGCTCAATGGCCTTCCTTTATCGTATTAGCCTTCTGTTGTAAAGGGAGATAAGCTGACTTAAAAATAAACACATTAATTGCATAGCATGTATCAGGTAGTCCACAACTTACAAACACAACTGTTGCTAAATGAGGCAGTTGTTTAGTGAGCTTTGCTCCCTTTTAAAACCTTTCTTGCCACAATTGTTAAGCGAATCACTGCAGTTGTTAAGTTAGTAACATGGCTGTTAAGTGAATCTTGCTTCCCCATTGACTGTGCTTGTCAGAAGGTTGCAAAGAGGGATCCCATGCCCTCGGGAAACTGTAGCCGTCATAAATGTGACCCAGTTGCCAAGCATCTGAATTTTGATCACGTGACCCTGGGGATGCTGCAAGGGCCATAAGTGTGAAAAACGATCATAAGTCGCTTTTTCAGTGCCATCGTAACTTTGAACAGTCCCTCAGTGAACTGTTGTAAATCAAGGACTATCTGTACTTTGCATACAAGATGTTACGTTTCGGTGTCAGGCATTCCAAAGAGACTCAGAAAAAGTCTTAGATGGCCTTCATGTAGGATGTGTGAGCAGATTAACTGAAAACCTGGCATTTGTACAGGATGCCAACTTTGATTAATCTTACTCTTAATCTAAGTATTAATCTTGGTTAGGTTTTTCATGGCGTAGACTGTTGCATAAGTCCAGAAAATGAGTTAATCCAGGAACCAGACTGAAGTTATTGTATTAACTCAGCCTTGGAGGGTATTGTATGTATTACGGATTAACAGAGTTGGAAGGGACCTTGTAGGTAATCTAGTTCAACCCCCCACCCAAGCAGGAGACCCTACACCATTTCTGACAGATGGCAGTCCAATCTCTTCTTGAAAGTCTGAAGTGATGAAGCTTCCACTGGTTGATGGTTCTCACCGTCAGAAAATTTCTCCTTATTTCCAGGTTAAATCTCTCCCTGTTCAGTTTCCACCCATTGTTCCTTGTCTGGCCTTCAGGTGCTTTGGAAAATAGCTGGACCCCCTCCTTTCTGTGGCAGCCCCTCAAATGCTGGAACACTGCTATCCTGTCTCCCCTGGTCATTCTCTTCACTAGACTAGCTAGGCCCAGTTCCTGCAACCGTTGATCGTATATTTCAGCCTTCAGACCCCTCATCATCCTGGTTGCTCTTCTTTGCACTCTTTCTAGAGTCCCAACAACATTTTTATAGTGTGGGGACCAAAACTGGATGCAGTATTCTAGGTGTGGCCTTAGTAAGGCTTTATAGAGTGGTATTAGTACCTCACTTGATCTTGATTATATCCCTCTGTATGTATTGTATGTGTCAGTTGTATTGAGTTAAGGAAACTGATATGTCTGATGATGTATTTACATGTTTCCTCCACTCTTCGTGGTATCAGTAGTGTTAGCTCCAGATTTGGGGCACCATTCAATTGCAAGAAAGAGATTATCTTCGCATAGGATGCGTAAGAAGACTAACTGAAGACCTGGCATTTGTACAGGATGCCAAGTTTGGTTAGTGTTAATCTTGGTTAGGTAAGGTAAGGTGATAAGCTGAGAACCACCGGTGGTATACTGTCAACAGTGAGACAGGTTTCAGAGTTGGATCGGTGTTCAACATACTGAAAAAATGACTGACTTGTTTTGACATAGTTTTGCTGTCCGTGGTCCTGATAATTCTTTGCCTTGCTTTTCATGAAACAGAAAATAGGAATGCTACTATAGGTAGTCCTTGACTTACAATCGTTCATTTACTGACTGTTTGAAGTTATAACGGCACTGAAAAAAATTGACTTATGGCTGTTTCTCACACTTATGACCGTTGCTGCATTCCCATGGTCATGTGATCTAAATTCAAACGCTTGGCAACTAACTCATATTTATGAAGGTCCCAGTATCCCATGGGTACGTGATCACCTTTGGCGACCGTCTGACAAGCAAAATCAATGGGGAAGCCAGATGCACTCAACAACCCTGTTACTAACTTCACAACTGCAGCAATTCACTTAACAACTGTGGCAAGGAAGGTTGTTAAAATGAGGCAAAACTCACTTAACCAATGGTTCATTTAGCAACAGTTGTTTTGGGCACAGTTGTGGTCATAAGTTGAGGTTCACCTGTATCTAGATCTCAGCCCAGAGGGGATTTTTTTTAAAAAAAATAATAACCCATTCCTTTTAATAATCTCAGATCTGCTTTGGCTCCTAAATATTGAGTTTGCAGTATCTTTAGAAGAGTTCAGGAGTCTTTCCTCACTTACATCATATCCTTGTGAATGTGTTTGCATCAAGGGCAAAGAAGAACAGACCCAAACCCTGGCTCTTCTAGCAAAATTAGTTTTTTTTTCAGTGTGTGTAGAGAATTCACACATTGCGAAATTATTCACCAACCATAGCAGTTATTCACCAGCCTCTACACTTTTCTAGAAATTGTGCTGTGGAATGCAATTTGAAACTGCACACACAGACCTGCATGTATTAGGGAATCGTGTTCACAAAACTCGCAGAGATTAGAAGACAGCTAATATGAAAAGAACGTTAAGAAAATTGCAGGCAAAACCCAGCATACTGTGGAAATCTGCTTATAGAAAAGCAGATAATTTACTTTAGGGAAAGAAATTCCAAACTAAGTACAAATTTTCACATAGCTTTTTTCAATTTTCTTTTTGTTCACTTGCCAAATGATCTGGGAATGAGACATGAGAAAGGTGGTGGGGGGGGGAAGTAAGAATTGGACTAGTCAAAAATCATCCAAATGTAAGACTGGCATGATCATCTGACATAGCCTCTTTTTCAAAAAGACCCTCATTCCTATAGTAATCGCTTATCTACTGGAGGATCCATATCAAAATCTTTCCTTAAATCTAAATCACGCTTTTCAAGGGGTTCGCTCCTAATGAGGTCTCTTTTTATGTCGACCTGGTGTTATCTGATATGCAGTACTTTGTCTGCTCTTCAGAAGAAGAGAGAAGTTGTCTTTGAAAGAAAATACAAAGGTTTTGACCTCAGTATTACTTTTGCCTTGATGGTTTCATACTGTAAAAGGTAACGGAAAACTAGCCTTGGGGACAGTTGGACTATGAAAACTTCATCCATGCCTTTTTTTTTTTTGACTGAGTGATAGAAATATGTTGTCCCTCCCTTCTCTTGGAATGTCTTCTGAGATCCCACTCTAGGACATGATCCAGGTAGGACTTCCACCCAATATTACCTGGGCTAGTCTTGCTTAGCTTTGGAGATCATCCAAGATAGACCAGGTGCTACCATCTCCTAAAAAGCCCACCACCATCCATTGTATTGTGGTCATAATGCCTTCTGATGGTCAGTGTCCGATCACAGGGTCCATTCCCACTGATTTTCTGAGCCACAAAGCTTGTGCATCCTACTGCTTCTCTAAGGTGTACCTGAATTACTGTATGTCTTATCATGCATTAGACAACCTGTGCCCTGTTGAGTCATCACTTCAGAGATATTTCTTTACCTGAACATAGTAACAGAAGGATCACAGGTGGACAGAAAAGCCCTGAGTGACTTCTGATTTCCTTCATGCTTCTCTATTGAGTGTTCTTGTAGGAAGCTAGCAGGGTACATTGAAAATCCCTACCCTACCCATCCCATTCCATTCCATATCTCAAAGGTTTGTCAAATTCTGTTGTGACATATGCTAAAGATACTTCCTGGTTGCACACCTTTTGGACTTCCTGCCTTTGAGCAGCTCAGGGCACCTGGATGACAATGATAGAGCATCCATTATGTTCCAGAATAGTCCGGTTTGATGCAATTCGATGCAATTACCTTAAAATACCACCAACTTTTTAAAGGCTTAATTGTATGTGAGTTATACTTTCTAATTCAATTAATACTAACTATTCCACACTAAGCTTCCCTTCCCTTCCCTTCCCTTCCCTTCCCTTCCCTTCCCTTCTCTTCTCTTCTCTTCTCTTCTCTTCTC
>JANHFL010005800.1:41336-51997 GCA_032468155.1 Oxyrhabdium leporinum | reverse complement strand
GCAACCAATGCAGCTCGCGCAGGAGTGGGGTCACCCGGACAAACCGGGAAGATCCCGTAACCGCCCGCGCGGCCGCACCACACCCAAGAGTCAGACACAACCGAGCAAAGAGAAAAAATACTTTTTCTTTTTAAATTCTCTTGATAGCTCCTTGGGAATTTAATTGAGCCTTGATAAACAACAGAGCCTGCAGGTGGCTGGACAACATTTTCAGTAAAAAAAGTAGAGCTCTCATCCTTGGCACTTGGGTAACCTGTAATTCAGGTAACAGCAAGAAACCTGCCGCTCAGTCATGAAAATCCCTTGAAAGCTCCCTTTGGCATGGAATAAATAGCACAGTTGCTTTTTTTCCCATCTACCTGAAAGGGAAGGGAAGGGTCAAAACAGGTGCCAAGGAAGCGTTGAGCATCACTGTACCCTAAACTCAAACATGCACAAAATGTACACTTTTCAAGATGTCGTAGTCTTCCTGGATAAATCAACACCGAACCGCTGAAGACTATAAAAGAGAATGGGAAAATAATTACTGTTTGTAAGAGAGAGTAAAAGAGGACGTAGATTGTCCTGGACGGATGCTTACCCTGATGTACAGGGCAGAAAAAAAAATCTCTGATGTAAAGATTTTTCGCTGGCATTATTTTTAGGCAAGTTAAACTGGTGCTCCCCTCTAACACATCTGTTTAACCATCTTTCGTAATGAAAGTTAGAACCAAAAGAGTTTAACTCAACGTAATATCTTGGCAGAGGGTTCCTCTGTCTCTTTCTTTCTCTCACCTTCTTTCCAGAAAGTTGCAAATAATCTTTAATATATATATTTTTTAATATATGGATTTTTTTTAAACTTCATAAACATTTGGACACAGTGTATTGTCAGGGCATATCATCAGCCAAAAAGAAAACAGAAAAAGCAGGCAAACAAAAATATTGATACTTATACTAACAATAGTAGTGATATAACAGAATAGCTTTAACTCATTTTCTCTCTCTATTAGTTTAGCTTGTTTACAATTCTGTTACTTATGTTAGCATATGCATAATTATAAACCATCTTCATATTTAATTTCATACATAACATTAATTATTCTTTATCTAATTTCTACCTCTTATTCTTATAACCATTCATAAAATTTATTCCATGTTAAATAGTATTCTGTGTCTCCTTTATCCTTTATTTTTAATGCCAATCTATCCATCTTTGCACAGTCTAGTATTTTCCTAATTACATCCTCATCTCATGGGGTGAATCTTTAGGATATTTTTGTATGCCATTAGCAATTATGGTTTGTTTGCTTTTTCCCAACTACCTCTGCATATGTTGACTCCAAGTATTAACTGGTCATTCTAACTTGGGAACAGGGTCGCCGAGAGGATTATTAAGTGCTGGAACAAGACTAATAGCCCCCACCCCCCTCACCTACACATGGACACACAAATAAATAATGCCATAGTTGTACATTGATTAATTACACTCAGACATACTTGCAAATATATTTTAAAAAGAGGACAGGTATTTCTGTAAAAGATAAATTTTAAAAAAAGTCATGCTCATTTGCTTGCCCTCCCGGGGAAGAGGACGGGGGGGCTTCAAATGTTCTGCCAGGCTCTCTGGGACCTGCCCCCTTACACAGACGAGCTTCACCGGTGGGATTTCCGGCTGCTTTTGCAGAAGTGACGCCGACCAATCAGACTATAAAGTTTATATCCAATAATGTTTTTCTTTTGAAAAATTTGGTTTTGTAAATAAATAAATAAATAAATAAATAATTTCCCTTCATGGCCCCCCCTTTGAACTCCGTGGGCCCTGGATTAATGTCCTGGCTGCACCCCCCCCCTCTCCTCAGTCCTGGTTGGGAATAAGAAGAGTTAAGACCCACTTTGCCAAGTGGCACGAGGTTCAAAGAGTGATATGCAGTTCTGAGGGTGGCTGGTGATGGGATCTGCTTGTTAAAAGGTGCAATGTCTTCGTTCTTCACTCTGTTTTAACTTCGTTGCATCTATGCTTTTATACCATTTTTTTTTATGTTTGTGTTGCAAACTGCCAACTTAGGAGAGACGGCCAGTATTGAAATGAGATAGATGTATTTCTCTTATTAGCAGATTGAATCAGATCGGGGCACTTTGATGGATTGTCATCTCAAGCTGAGTGACCTGCTATTTTTCAAGGAGCAGCTAATCTAACTGAACAAAGTAGATTTCTGTGGAAGTTTTAAGAACTCTTCCCCTCCCCCCTTCTCTTTTACAGGATTGCACAGTGTATGAAACAGAAAATAAAATTCTTCATGTGGTAAGTTGCCCGTTGTAGTTTGGGGTGGGTGCGCATGATGCTTTGTGCAGTCTACCTCATTGGAAATCATTATCTTGCAAATCAAGACTGTACTACTGTACACATTTTGCTCCAAGGAAGACATGCAGAATGCAGGGGATTGATTGCTGGCTTAATGTGATTTAGAAGAGATTTAAGGGGCTTCTCTGATGTGGAAGACCCATTAGAAATGCAGTTATTTAGCCAAAAATGATGGCAGCGATTCCTCTTACATTTGATTTATTTTCTTTTACTTAGAATACTTTAGCCTGAGGTTGCTATCCAAACAATCAAGGCAGCGAACCCAAATAGGTGACTGATGCAAATGTACATCAGTTGTGAATTTGTCCTTCAAAATCTATTTGCACCCATCTAGCTTGAGAACTGGACATTCTGGAGGGAGGAGAGGGAGAGAGGAAGGAGAGGAGAGAGAGGAGAGAGAGAGAGGAAGGAGATGATGGGAGGGGAGGGGAAGGAGATGAGAGGAGGGGAGAGGAGGGGAGGAGGAGAGGAGAGGAGAGGAGAGAAAGGAGGGGAGGGAGTGGAGAGGGAAGAGGAGCGGAGGGGAGGGAGAGGAGAGGAGAGGAGAGGAGAGGAGTCCAACTCTGGGGTGGAGGAGAGATACTGTCCTACTCACAAAAAGCTACCGAAGGAACCAGATCATTAGTGCCACATTTTCAGGATGCTGATGTCTCTTTTCTGCCTAAGGACCAGGGAAGATGCTGACAGATATGGCTGAAGGAACCGTGTGTGTATAGGTTTGAGGAAGTCATTGAGTGTTGCAATTGGAAATATCTCAGAATTCTTTTGAGCAAAGGAAGAAAACCGATGAGAAATCAACAGCTTGATTTTGACCTCCTATCTTTGTAATCTCCCTTTATTAGGAAATGAGGGCCATTTCTGAAAGAAGATAATACCATGCCAAATAGGGAAGAAAATGTGTACTCTCTTTATATTCTCCTATTCATAGTAATATAAATATTATTACTTTTTCTCTAATATATCGAGTATGAAAGTGGGCAACCTCTGACGCAACTAAAATGCCTTATCTATAGCTAATGTCACTTTGTGAACACTCAGGGTAGTTTATAAACTTATACGACTGCCAAGACACTCCAAAAGTCTTATTCTAATCCTTCCACTATTTATAGAATTATTTTTTTAAAAACAAAATGTGCAGAGGCATCGTATTAATTATGATGGCATTACGTGTCAGAAATCTATTGCGGGCCTTTGTTTAATTAAAGATTATAATTGCTAATATTGGTAAACATTGATCACACCTGGAATGTCACTGATCGATAGCAACCAGAGGTTAATTTTTTTCTACAAAAGGGTCGGTGATCGGCATTTCTTAAAAAGGATGCTTCCTACTTACACTCAGATCGAATTTATCAAGGTGCTATGTATTGTGTGAATATGAGCCTAGTGATATCGATGCCCCTTCTATAATCACTTTTTATTTTATGCTTGTCCGGAGCTCTCTGACTTCCCTCCTTGTAGCGTAGACTGGAAAGAGTTAATTTAGGTAACAAGACTCTCATCAATATATTTTAAAAGAAAGCGTAAGATTATGCTACAAGAATGCCAGCAAGTGCTCTGTTTACAAATGAGATGCAATTTAGGGCAGCAGAATCTTGGTCTGTTTCTTTCTTAGTTTTAGATTGAAGGGGTAGAAGCTTGTCTGTTTTCTGAAGGCAGATAGCTAGCATCAATTTTCTGCTTTAATAACTGTCAGTCCTTTTATCAGAGTGAGGCATAACTCTTTCATCAGTGCTGTATATTCCATTTTACTTTTTTTTTTTAAATCACTATGTCAAGGTAGGACTGGGTGATTTGGGAGTGCTGATGAGCCTTCAGAGGGTATAGTTGAAATTTGCAGGCTTCCCCCGAATTTGGACAATGTTAACAGAATAACTCCAACAGCCTAATTCTAGATATCACAACCCTCTCTTGTTTTTTTTTTCATGGAAAGGTATCTTGGCCTTCTGAGTGCCATAGCGCCTCAAAGAGTTGGCTTAGATTGCAAGGACAATGTGGTAGCCAAAGGAAATCAGAAAGTATCATCATATTCTACTTATATGAAGATATGAAAGCAATAAACCCAAAGCTATCCTTAGATAATTTGAACCTAAGCTGCATATGGCTTGATTTTGTACCTTGCCAAATTGCACTGGGGGCGTGGGGGGGGGAACCCCTTCTCCTCATTATGTATGAATTTTCCTGTCAAAATTTAATACCTAAAGTACCTTTGGACAAAGGCTAATCTTTGACCGCCGAACTCTCGGAAAACAAATGAAGAACGCAAAATATTCATGCTGAACAAGGCAGTTTTGTGCTGTTTGAAGTGTCCTAGCGAGCGATTCTCTGCAGAACATTCCGGAAGAAAAGGCGAACAATGGAAAATGTCTAATGCATCAATTCAGCATTGGACGTATTGACTGATACGAGAAAAGGAAAGGCTTTCCTGAAACATCGGGAGAAACTCCTTGACAAAGGACAAATTGACAGTTTGGTCACAGAACCAATTAGAACAATGATGCTTCCTTCTCCTTTGTTGTAAGTTTCCAACAAACAATGGATAGCCATATTGGGGAATAATAATACAGTGTAGAACAGGGGTGTCAAGCTCGAGGCCCGCAAGCCGGCCCCGGCCCATGGGATGCTTAGATCTGGCCTGTGGGGGTCCCCTGGAAACAGTGAAGGACTGGCCCATGGGTCCTCTGCCAGTAAAAATGGAGCTCGGGTGCCCCTTCCCCCCTGACCTCCATTTTCGCTGGCAGAGGGTTGCATGAGGCCATCGCGGTTGAAAAAACGGAGCTCTTGAATCCACGCACGCCTCCCCTCCAAGCTCCATTTTCTCTGGCATTTTCTCGCCTTCCTCCACTGGAGACAATGGATCCCCCCAGCCTGGCCCGGGCCACCACAGGTGCCCCTGACACGAGTGATGTCAAGCTGGTCATGCCCGCCCCTGCCATGCCCCCTGGCCCCTGAGGTCAAATACAACCCTGATGTGGCCCTCAATGAAATCGAATTTGACACCCCTGGTATAGAAGGATGTTCTGAATATCTCCAGGTAGACTGGAAAAAGTCCTGCTCGAATCCTAGAGACCCTCTAGTCAACAACTGTTCAAACATTGCTCTAAGTTGTAATGGAATTTCTGGCTTAACATGGTGTGTGAAAGCCATCTTGTGGAACATGGGTATGGTTTCATGGGGTGTATGAACCCAGCCCACTGCAGCTTGCTCAACAACAGCAACAATATGCCTAAGTATGGTGTCAATCCACCGCGATGGAACAGTGAGGAGAACAAGAAAATGCTAGGCTCTTCAGTGCATAAAAACGAGACTGAATCTGAACCAGCTCTGGAACAGAACTATGGATAGGAGAAACATGGTGAGCTGGATAGCCTTTTAGCTTTATCCAGGATAGCAAAGGCATTGCATATAAGCCTAGTTTTAGTTGCTCATTTCTGAGGCTTCGTTCAATAAGTCCTGTGAGAATTGCTCCTGATGTTGCCTGCTGGATGGTTCCTCACTTAAATGAGTCTTCTAGGAAGAATAAGAATGATGCCTCAATTAGCATACTAACAATGTTCAGCAACTTACCCCTAGCAACTTGGGATCCCGGATTGTGCAAACTACTGCATGATTAGATGAATTTGATAAAGGCATTGGTGCTAGCTTGCTCAAATCCTACTCAGAGAATGCTGCAAAAGTTGGGGCTCATCAGAAGCTTTGGAAAGAATCAGAAAAACTGACCCGGCAAAGAGATATAGACCTATTAATAAACAGAAGGAGATAACTGATTACTTATAGATGCCATGAAAGGGGAGCAAACAGATGATTTCATAATGCAGTTTGAAACACATATTTCTAAAGCTAGTTTTGTTAAGCAATTGGCTGGATTAACCCATCAACCCAACCCAAAATTGCAATGGCTTGGTTTACACATTGCACTTAAGGGGGGAAAAACAGCAAACAAAACAAGACAAAAGGAGCTTTCCATGGTATCAAACTTGGTAATAATTAGGGAAGTGGAGGGCAAAAAAATATTTGTGAAATGTTCTGGTTCAGATAGATGCATGCCAGGCAGATAATGTTTGGATGTGAGTCTTTGTGCTTCCATTACAATGTTTTGTGCTGAATTCTTTTTCTCTCTCTCTCTCTTTTTCTCTCCTCGTTTCCCACAGTGTAAAACGCTGTCTGGTATCTGTGATCATATCATCTCTCTTTCATCAGATTCTCTGGTGTCTCAGTCTGCTCATCTTGAAGTTGTTCATCTTACCAGCATCATGCCCAGTGAAGGTTTGGTAAGCAGGAGCAAAGTAGAAGAATACCAGATTTCTGAAAACAAATCAGATGATTAAAGGGGATGACAGCCCTACCATAGGTATCATGAAGTAGTTGCTTCAGGTGGTAGATCAGGATAGGTAGCAAACTGAGGTCGAACTCAGACTCCAACAGCTCTAGGGATAGTTCTGCCCAATTCTAATGTCTTTATCTAAACCAGTGACCACCTGAAGATGTGTGGACTTCCACTCCCAGAATTCCTCAGCCAACATGTTGGCCAACATGTTGGCTAAGGAATTCTGGGAACTGAAGTCCGTACATCTTCAAGTTGCCAAGGTTGAGAAACATGGATTGGTGTATATGGGTGGCGCTGATGTTTCCAGTACTGAATGTCCATGAACATCCCATATTGTCAATGAAACATTCATTGTTTGGCTTCTGTGGGAAGAAGGCTTTCACTGTTGTAATGAGATTAAAAATCTGATGGAAATCGAAATCTGATGGAAGACTGACTCACGTGGAAGAGAAAGATCAGAGAACCTACCTTTGTAGGTCAGTGAGCGATGATGTTATATTTGGGCTGTTCTGCCCTATGTCTAGTTGCCCGTGTCTTTAAGTGTTGCGTAGAACATAAGACCCAGTCAAAGAGGGTACTCGAATAATCATAATAGACTTGCAACTGAACAATCCACGGTTAGGAAACTGAGCCAAAAAGATGCAGAAGTACAATTTAAACCTAAATGTCACCTGTCCATTTCTTCTTTCTATTTAATTCTTTATATGCAATCTTTTTGGAGGTGGTGATTATTGTTGTTTTGATTGTTGCTTTTGGCTCGAGACCAAGCTGAAATACATAGCATCGATCCAGAGTTAATTGCTGATATGCATTAATAATTAAATGCATACATTGGCCAATTCTTCTTCTTGGTTATATCCAAAGAGCCAATCCAGATCTGCTCCAACTACTTTCACTCATGCGAGATCCTAAATGCAACACTTGGAAGGAGAAGATCTAACTCAACATTCCTTCTCCTGGTTCCTCTTCTCAAGTGTATTGTGTTGCGTTTGGGTTTTTGTTTTTTTTTTACTAAAATTACCTAGGTTATTGAAAGCAGGGTCTTAACTCTGAGGTTAAAACTGGTCAGACACATATTGCCTTTTTGGTCTTAGACAAGCTAAATCTATAACCCACATTGCTTTGTTTTTCTAACTGAGGACATACTCAAGAGATTGTAACTTACCTATTTTTGTGGGGAGAATCTCATCACCTGGAAAATACAAAAATGTGCTTTCAATTTCTGAAGGAACCCATCCCAATGGAGAGTAAAAGAAATGGTAGAAGGAAATGTCTAACATTGACATAGGGCCTTTGCATCTGAATTACAGGAAAAAAAATGCCTAAAGAACAGGTTTTATTATAACTAATATTTGGACAGTGCACAACTCTGCTAGGAATTTCTGTCACATCGGATGAAGTTAATCAGCCTGACAGCGCTCAACTTTAGCTACAAAGCACTATAACTATTGCTCTGGGTTTTTTTTTCAGACACATTCCCCCAAGAAGTATTATTCTTCCTTTTAAGTTCCATCAAAAATCTTCAATTATCACGGGACTGCAACTCTTGATTTTCCATTTTTTAGTTTAAAAAGCAGTGGGCAATCTACCAAGAAAATTCATTTGTGTTGAGCACGGTGGTTCCAAATCCCAAAATGTTATCAGTTGAACTGAAAAAAAAAAGTGTGAGAACTATATGAACCTCACAATATATAAAAGGGCAAGCGTGAATAATCCGACAAGTAAAAGAGGAGCAGAGGTGGAATAATATTTGGCAAGTTGCATTTCTCTTTCTCCTTTAATGACCTCCTACGATTGGTTGGATTCTCCCAGAAACCTTATTAAGCTGCAATATTGGTTGGATAAAATGCCTTTAAATTAATAACAATGCGGCAGCTTTCTCTGTCCTTGTTTTGTTAGGAGAACTGGTCTCCAATCAAGGATTCCTGGCTCAAGTCAGCTAAAGTGAAATGTCAGGTTTTCCCTTGACCTGCACAGAGCAACAAGTTACATCTGGCAGAAATCACACTAGATATTGATTTGATGGAATGGAGTGGAGTAGAAAACAGGGATGGGATGGGATGGAGTGGAATGGAATGGAATAGAATAGAATAGAATGACAGAGTTGGAAGGGTCCTCGGAGGTCTTCTAGTCCAACTCCATGCTCAAGCTGGAGACCCTAGACCATTTCAGACAAGTGTCTGTCCAGTCTCTTCTTAAAACCCTCCAGTGATGAAGCACCCACAATTTCCAAAGTCAGGGAGGGACGACCTAGCCTAGGGACAGAGCCAATGTTTGACAGGTAGAAGTCATTGGTTCACTCTTTGATTTTTCTCAAAGGGGGCGGTAGAATCTTCTGCTTGAAGCACATTATTAATCCGTGTCTACCGTCCTGGTCTAAATGAATCCCAGTGTTTTGTGTTAAAGACTCAGTTCACTCAGCACAGGAAACTCCCTAAGTATCTAGTTATTTTTATCTGCTCTTATGAGAAAATATAAGCAGTGCACTGGGGCTATTGTTGAAAGTAGCACTGAGACATTCACTCTTATTCGGAGATCTAACAAGATAGGGATAAATTGCCCTTAGTTTAGTGAAACCTGACCACGTTTTTCTCTTTCTGAAACAATCATGAATGGGATTGCAGCAATCCTTCAGCCTGCACGCTTCTTTGAGTTTTGCACTGTACTGAAATAAATAATGCATCACCCCACCAAAAAAAGGGGGAAAAAAAATCTTCTCCAGAACATTTGTCTTAGGGGAGCTATGTACAAGAAAGAATGGATAATTTAGGAGTGATTACTGGCAAATATATTGTTGAAGGTAGGTGGGTGTTGTTTTTTTTCAACGATGCAGGAGAAGCACCAGCAAAAAGGAGGCACAAATATTTGGGTCTGTGGGGATGTTTAGTCTTTGTTGTTCGGAACTTCAAAAGCAATGATAGATTTCTCCATTTGTATGACTGCACGGATAAGGCCCCCCTCATACTTGCTACGATCTTCTCTTCTACTTTTTTTTTTTCACATACACACTCATCTTGTCATACGGATGGATGCTTTGCTAACAATAAATTAGAAACCTCCTGATGTGATCGGGAACTGCCTGTGGCAACTTTTTCCTCTACTACCCCATAACAGATGGTAGCAGAGGAAAAAAAAACCACAAAACAAACAAACAAACCCCATCCTGTATGGGTAATTTGTAAAGTTTGGTCTGCCTGTCTGATGGAACATAATACGGAACAGTCCCTCAAGCGGTGTCTTCATGACACGAGAAGCTATAGATTTCCTTTAGTGTCAGCAGCTTCTTACTATGAAGGATAAACTAGACCTTGGAGGATCCCCCTTAAAGTGAAGGCCAGAAATGTTAAAGGGGATTCATGCACATGAGGTGTTTCTGGATACAAGAGGGAAGACAAATAAGATTTTGGACAAAGAGCAGAGGAAGGTTGTGAAAACTTGTGTTACAGCCTTGGGAAAACTGCTTCCAGGTTTTCCGTCTATCAAGAGGGCATCTCGCCAGATGTTAGGGGTTGAAATGTGCCCTCCACGCTCTGTGCGAGGAAGCCAAAAGATCATTTGATGTGTTGCCTTCTGTCCCATCTTCTCCCTCCAAAAGGTCAGAGCTAGTCAATTCTCTGCCAAATCTAATACCTCACACATAAAGTTTTTCTCCAACCTCCACAGTTTTTACAGATCCGTAACAAAACAACTTTCATTGGAAGTATAACTTGCATAAATCATTGGTTGAGGCTCACATATGTGGTCTGCAAAATCCCACTGCATTGGACTGGACTTACACAGAGGATTGATACCAAAGGTCTCAAATTGCTATTCCAGCCAGCTGTCTCATATCATTTTGCTCAGGGTGCAAGATCACCTGGGATCAACCTTGTACAAACCACTCATTTCTACATCTGAGTAGGGTAGGGTAGGGTAGGGTAGGGGAGGGTAGGGTAGGGTAAAGTAGAGTAGAGTAGAGTAGAGTAGAGTAGAGAAGAGAAGAGAAGAGAA
>JANHFL010005799.1:32612-47404 GCA_032468155.1 Oxyrhabdium leporinum | reverse complement strand
TCTATCTATCTATCTATCTATCTATCTATCTATCTATCTATCTATCTATCTATCTATCTATCTATCTATCTATATCGCTATCTCTATATATCTCTATCTATCTATCTAAACACACACACACACACACACACACACACATCACTGCCGAAAGAGGAAACTTGAGAGTTCACAATGTTGATACTATATGAAACAAAGCTGTGGCTGAATCTAGATGTTCTGCTTCGGATACCATGAAGCCTCCTCCCAGAAGGTAACAAGGAAAACTGGTCATGGAGAGGATGTGTGGTGTCCCTGACAATACTGCAGACCCTGCTCAAGCAACACTTATATGCTATGGATAGAGGGAAGTGAACTTCCAATAATCTTTTCTGCCCTCCTCACCACTCTCTGCACAGCCTTCCTATCTGAAGCGAGAATGCTTCCAAACCAGACAGTAATGCAATATGACAGGAGGCTCTCAATCATCCCTCTATAGAAAGTGGTAAGGACAGGGGAAGGAAGATGCACTTTTCTCATGCGATGCAGAAAATGTTAATTAGAGAGTGGGATTTTAAGTTGATATAAAAGGGCATCTGAAAGAACTTGGTTTACAAAATAAAGCAGGCAACACAGTGATAGTTTTTCAAGAAAATTAAATGTTTATAGCAATTACCTTCATCTAAAAACCTAAAACCTAACTCTATGCAGTACATGAGCATTACTGAATGGACAACACTAAAATCAAATTTAATATATACTCTGCAGAGATAAAGAAACACTATCCAGTCTACCCAAACAATATTTGGCAGTGACTGCAGGTCAAGCCACAAACTCCTCTTTGCAAAATTACAGCTTAGATGAAAAAAATGAGATAAAACCATCAGACTAACAGGATTCAACCTCAACCCATAATTATGAAATGAAGGGAAAGCAAAATATGAATTAGGTTTGATAAATGAGTACCTGAAGAATTCTGAACTGAAATTCTTGACACTATTAAAGATCAAGCAGACAAATGTATCCTGAAATGCAAAAGGCAAAGTCAAGATACTTTTCAACTAATGCATTAAAAGGTAATATAAAGCAAAAGGCAACAGAAAGAAAAGAGTGGATTCTTCCCCCAAAAGCAAGAACAGTCAAGAAATTATACCTAAACCAACAGTGCGAAGAAACCCCCCCCAAAAAAAACTCAGCTAGAAGGATAAGATATTTAAGAAAATTATAGAAGCTAATTGACACGACAAAAGATTTAAAAAGGCAAAAATCTACCAGAGAAAAAAGATACAGGTAGTCCTCGAGTTACAACAGTTCATTTAGTGACCGTTCAAAGTTACAACAGCAGTGAAAAATGTGACCTGCAGCATCCCCATGATGACCTGATCAAAATTCAGATACTTGGCAGATAGTTCATATTTATAACTGTCACTTTGTCCCAAGATCACGTGATCACCTTCTGACAAGCAACGTCAATGGGGAAACCACATTCACTTAACAACCAGGTTATTAACTTATCAACTGCAGTGATTCACTTAAGAATGATGACAAAAAAGGTCGTAAAATGGGGCAAAACTCAATTAACAAGTGTTTCACTTAATAACAAAAGTTTTGGGCTCAGCTATGGTCCTAAGCTGAGGACTACCTGTATAAAGAAGAGAAATCCTATTATATGAAATAACTGTACAAAAAAAAGGATCCTCAAATCAGTGACTTGCATGAAGGGCTCCTCACTGAACTAGAGTCAGACAGTCTGGAAAGTAAATAGGCTTTAGCTGCTGGAGTTGATGAAATACAGGCAAATGTGTAAAAGCGTAAAAGATGATGCAGTTAAAAAGGCTATATACAACTTCTAAGCTGGCATGGAATTCACAAAAGTGGCCAAAGGACTGGAAAATATCAATTTATATTCCAATAGCAAAAAAAGGACAATGCAAAGAAATGTTCAAACTATTGAACAATTCCATTTATCTGACATGCTAGTAAGATAATGCTTCATGTTTTGCAATTCTGAATTTCAACAATACTTCAAGCCTGCCCTACAAGTGGGATGCAGAAGCAGCAGCAGAGGCCGTTAGCAATATCACATTGCTAACATTCAGTGAATACCGATAATCCTTGATTTATGACCACCATCAGGACTGGAATTTTGGTCGCTAGTGAGCTATCACTTGACCAAACACAATTGTATGGCCATTTTCATCATGGTCATTAAGCAAATCACCGCAATTATAAAACCAATCTAGACAAAGACTGTCCAATCTCTTCTTAAAAACCTCCAATGATGGAGGTGTGTGGAGATTCTCAGTCATCCAGGTCACGGTTGTCCCAAAAGCGCTTTTTCAAAAGTCAACTGGACTTTGTTTTTCCTTGAAGATGTTTCACTTCTCTTCCAAGAAACTGAAGAACTAAAGAAGCTTCTTGATGAGGAGTGAAATATCTTCAAGAAAAAACAAAGTCCAGTTGCCTTTGGAAAAAGCACATTTGGAACTCCAATGTTGGAGCACCCACAACTTCCAGAGGACGCTGCCCCACTGATTATTTGTTTTCACTGTCAGGAAATTTCTTATTGGTTCTAAGTTGGATATCTCCTTAACAATCTGTGACTTCTTGCCTTTCTCTAGTTGCTTTGAAGAATAGGTTGACCCTCTCTTGTCTATTACAGCCCCTCAAATACTGGAAGACTGCTAACATGTCACCCCCTAGGAAGAGTCAAATGCAGCCAAAAGACAATGAATTTGCTTTTCCTGAACCTGCTTTCCCGCCCTTTAAATGCCAGAATAAAGCCACACTACTGTCCCAACCTGGTCATAACCATAGAGTTGATGTTCAATAAATATTTTTTAGGTGGATATTATTCTCCTTTTGATTTTAGCCTTTTACGTACTAGCTTATGTCTGCATTGTGCTAATTTTGCATGAAATCCACCAGAGAGGCTCTTGGTGGAAAATACATTTCATAAATAATAAATGGAAGCAATGTATTTTGCCTCAAATTTCTCTCCGGATGAAATGTGGAGACAGATCCTAATGGCTGCACTGAGAAATTGTAAAACATTAAGTCCTGCTCAGCCAGAGCATGAGATTTGCAGAAGTTTAAAAGAAACAAAACGAACAAATAAAAAATGAATAGCGACTATAGCAAAGGGGTGGGTGGGTGGAAATCCTCTTCCAAGTGGTTCAGATGCTGAAAGAGTTAAAAAGGGGGCTTCAATAATTTTATTAAATATTTTAATGACAACAATTGAAACTAATACAAGCTAAAAGAAGAATAAAAATAAAAATAGAAGATGCAGAAAACAAAGAAAAAGTAGAAAGAAAAATAGAAAAGAAAGAAAAATAAGAATATAGCAAAGAAAAAGAAAAGCAATACATAGAGAAGTAACTTCCCACCTTCGCTACAACCAATACCAACAAATTTAGCAATTTATCTCTCCCCGCCTCTTAAATACAAGAAATGAACTTTTTTTTTTGTCAATTGGGCCCGCAACATTTGCTGCTGTCATTAATCCATCTTGTTTTGAATCTCTTTCGTTGATGCTCTTTATTACCAAGAGGGATCCATTCTATGACCGCCTTGATCCACCTGCCATCAGGTCTTGCTACATTTCCATTTTCAATTGTTTTACTCTCTTGATGTATATTTACGTTTGTTCTCTAATCCATATGCAGGTCTTTCTATCTTATCTTGTAATGCCGAGCATTTATCTTTCCATGGCTCGTTGTGCTGCTCGTAACTTTTGTAATCCCGCTACGTAGGGCTTTAGTCAGAGCCCATTTGTAATATTATGTCCAGTTATGGAGAACTCACATTAAAAAAAAAGATACTGATAAGATTGAGTGAGTCCAGAGATGGGCAACAAAAATCATACAGAGTTTGAGGAACAAAATATTTCAGAAGAGATTGGAGGAACTGAATATGTACAGTCTAGAGGACAGAAAGGAAAGGAGGAACATGAGTGAAACTTTTAAATATAATAAAGGTGTAAAGAAGGTTCTAGAATTTTCAATATTAACCAAAAATCAAGAACACGGGGGCATAACCTCAAACTGACAGTAGGGCATTCAAAAATAATGTTAGAAAGTATTATTTCATAGAACGATTAATGGAAGCTTAGAACCAATTTCCAGCAGAGGTAGTGGGTTAATCATCAATAATTGGATTTATATATGCTTAAAATAAACACATGTCCATCATCAAACAAAAAATAAACAAACAAGCCTTAAAGGGCAGGCTCGATGGACCACTAAGTCTTTTTCTGCTGTCAGTTTTCTATGTATGTTTCTATGTAAGATTCTTGAAAAATATAACAAGCCTGTTTTGCAAATCCAATATAGGGAAATTATCCAGATCACTCTGTTAGTTTCCTCCTTGTATATCCAATTATTAAAACATCAGCCAGTTTCTTCTGCTTGTCCAGTGTAATATCTTTTTCCATGTCATTCTTATAGAATGTAATCTGCAAATCCACTTTCAACTCAACTCTCTGTCTTGTGATTTCAAACTTGTCATTTTCTGTAAGATCTTTTATATAAGTCTCTCCAGTCAGACTGATATCTCTGTTGATGCTATTAAAATTAAATTCTGAATCAATTCTTCAAATCTCCTTCAACATTTTGTTTCATTTTGTAAATTGTAAGTTAAATTTATATATTCTTCTCCCTTAGATTTATGTGTTAAGGTTAAGTTTATGAGTTTATGTATTCTTTCTCCTTTATCTTTAGTTATCTCTAGTATCCAATTTTTAAAATCTTATCACCTTAAAAAAAATTCAAAATAAAACTATTTTCCCATGGGAGGAATTCTTTATAATGAATCCAAAATTTTAAACTTATATAGACCCCTAGTCTGTTTGCAACCTTCTAAAACTAAAATTGTAATAATCCTTTTGCTGTTTATTAAAAAACAAAAACAAAAACAAATCTCAAGGTCATTCCCACATATCATTACCGAGTATCCGAAAGGCAACAACCGTGTTTAAGATGGTTATTATTACCTCATCTCCTTGAGCTCCAAAACCACTGCAGACTGCTATCTTGTGGTCTCTTAGTGAGAAACAGCTGTATGGAGCACTTATGGGTGATCTCAAGTCCTCTCTTTGTCCTCAGAGATTTTAAAGAGCTGGTTTACTTGCTGGCTGTTCATTCCACCCTGGTTGTCAGCTCTGCTTTTTGTGCAATTGTCTTTAATCCACCTTTTTTTCCCCCTTGGAAGTCCAGAAAACTTGCACTTATCAATGCAGATAAATGTGAGATATCAAAAACCTGCAAAAAAACAGACTTGAAGAATTAAGTAAGAACAAGAAGTCCCCCTTTACGTTTCTTTTTATTTGTTTTTAATGAGGATTTAGTTCCCTTCCTGCTTTCCACATTTGTCTTTATTTTCTTTGGAGCTGTTCCTCAGGGCTGACTGATCCGCATAAGAAAACAGCCCTAACTTCTACATATATGGTTGGAAGACTAAGGAATTAAACAATAGGCTAGGGACTAGTGAAAGCAAGATAGGGATTACAGTTTATTTTTATTTTATGGACTGTGACTTGTGCAGTAGGATTTTGTTTGGTCTATATATGGAGATCTTGGTTAAGGGAGCAGGTAGCTATGATCAACCTCTTCAGAAATCATTGTTCATTCCCCATCCCCTTGTTTTTCTTTCTCTTTTTTGTGCCTTTCAACTTTCATCTAGATCTTGATATACATAATAAAGAAATGTTAGTGAATCAGTCACACTGTTTCTGAAAGTGAGGGTGGAGGACCAGCCTTTAGCATTTGGTCTTGCCCATTTGGTCAAGCTGCCAACTTACTTCTTCCCAGGTAAACCAGGCCAGGGAAAAAATTATAAAGCATTGGAGTCAAACAACTAATTATATAATTTATATGAAAAGATCGGTATTTTTATAGGAACCTCATTTTGGGCTTTGTTTTTAATGGTTTGGTATTTGTTTTATGTTCACCACCCAGAGTTTCCTTGGATACACGAGTGTCCATAGAAATGTGGTCTGTCTGTCTGTCCATCCATCCATTCATTTCTGGGGGCAGGAAGGAGGGGAAATCGCAATGCTACCAAAGGCAGTTGTTCTCTGAATTGTGAAGAGTGCAAATTAGATGCTTTACAAATGTGTGTGTGTGTGTGTGTGTGTGTGTGTGTGTGTGTGTGTGTTTGTTGTTTAAAAATTACCTGCATGGGAACCAGCAGAGCCCAATCCACCACAGTCAAAATTTCTTGCATTTATAGGGTAATAGATATAACTTATCCAAAGGAAAAAATGAAAACAAACAAAACCTCCCATTCCCTTTTCAGTGTAGCTACCAACCAATTTAAAAACCATTATTACATGAACCCAAATTTAATTATTCTGAATTTGCAATTCTAATTTGTGCAACAAAGTTCACCAATTAAAAATATATTTCAGAAGAAAGTCTGCATGTATTTATGAAATTAATATAGTAAACTGCATTATATTTAGGGAAGTGCGTTTGCGAAAACTTGATACATTACACAAAGTTGCCAACAAAAATGAATTTGTAGGGGGAAAATCCATGCCAGCACGTACGCAAACGTTAGTATGGACCTTTTAAAAAGTATTTCCAAGTTTCATATTAATCGCAATAGACTTAGACTTATTTCCACAGTGCTTTTTACAGCCCTCTCTATGGGGTTTACAGAGTCAGGATATTGCCCCCAACAATCTGGTTCCTCATTTTACCCACCTCAGAAGGATGGAAGCTGAGTCAACCTTGAGCCAGTGAGAATCAAACTGCCAAACTGCTGGCAGCTGTCAGTCAACAGAGGTAGCCTGCAGTACTGCATTCTAACCACTGGGCCACCATAGCTCTTATATTGATATTCAAAATCTGACAGATGCATAAAGGTAAGAACTTAAAAAAAAATAAAATGCACAGACTCTCCCAATTTCTATTCATCCCTATCACATTCACTCTATCCCAAATTGTTAGTATTTTTCAATCTGATGTGAGGAGCAGAAAGAGACAGGAAACTCTCTTCCCATGTGATAATTGTCACCAAATCCTATCGAATGTCAATGAGATTCAATTTCTATGCAGGTTAAAGGAATCACCCACCTCAAAATGATTCTTGAATGTGTAAGCCCTTGGAGTGATGTTAGAGGAAAAGTGATGTAATTTATGAATGAGGGAAAAGTTACTAGATTATGGGTCAGCAAACTGTGAAGGTATGTTGAGCTGAGCAAAGTAATGGATACAAAGAACAAAATATAATTAGAACCAGCATGTGATCAGTTGTTTTTTTCCTCCATTCAGATGCCTATCTTCTGCAATTAATTTGAGATCCTCAGTAACTGTATACTTAAACCTGGGTTTAAGGTGTTTCTAACAAGGGATTTATGCACATACCTACTTGTGCTCTGAATCACATTTTGCCATTGTAACAATTTCTTCCCATCTTTCTCTGGGTTCCTGATGTTCTGCTCTGCTCTGTTGAAGCCACTGTGTGGAACTTTCATACTCTATTCCTTTTACACCTAATAGAATAACAAAGTTGGAAGGGGCCTTGGAGGTCTTCAATCCAACCCCCTGCTCAAGCCAGAGACCCTATACCATTCCAGGCAAGTGGTTGTCCAGTCTCTTCTTAAAAACCTCCAGTGATGGAATACCCACAACTTCTAAAGGCAAGCCATTCAACTGATTAATTATTCTCACTGTTAGGGAAATTTCTCTTTAGTTCTAGATTGGTTCTCTCCTTGACTAGTTTCCATCCATGGTTTCTTGTCTTGCCTTCTGGTGCTTTGGAAAATAGATAGACCCCCTCATTTTTGTGACATCAAATAGTGGAACACTGCTATCATGTTTTCTTTTCACTAGACTACTGTCTAAGGCAGGCTGTCTTGGGATGGTAGAGTCACTGTTGAATGGATGTCTTCAAAATTTTTATCTCTTAGGTAGGCCAATTCTTTGGTCTTGGCCTACCAACATTAAAAGAGAGATAAGGTGTTGCTTCCAATTTGCTGGTTATATAAATTGTGTGATGTTATAAGATGTGTTAGGGAGACTGGGGAAACTGGGTAATATGGTATGGCCTGAAATTAAATATTGGTGTAATAACTGGCAGGGAAAAATACGATGGGAAGTTTTAACTTGGCTGCTGTTAGAAAGAATGGCAAGCTAATGATTGTTCACCTTTCTTTTCAGGTTGCAACCCAATGAAAGAACTCAAGATGACAGAGAAGATAATGCCTCCTGCTTCAAGATCTTGCTTTTTAATGTTAAGTAAGATGCTGGGAAAGTATCTGCTATCCAGAATTTCAAAGTGCTGATCTGGTATTTATTATGAACACTTTGTTGAGAGAGGAGAGGGGAGTTGATCTCTCCCAGATCCAAGTCATTCTTTGATTGGTATGGCCGTATTCTATAAAAAGCTCTATTTGACAGTCTGCTAATTTTGAGTTTTGCTACTGCACTGGGAGTGTTGGGGTTGTGTGTGAATATTGTTTATACAGGTAATCCCTGACACCACAACTGGGACTGGAACCTTGGTTGCTGAGCAAAGTCTTTGTTAAATGAGATACCCATGTGACTACTTTGCTCATTCCCGGTTGCAGTTCTTAAGCATTCTCCAGGGTCATTGAGCGGATGGAGTGAAGCAGCTGTCTGCTGAACAGTTTTCTGACAGCTTTAAATATTCATAGTTATTTTGTGACATTATTTTTATATTTTACTACTCTTCATGAAAGAAAAAAGTATAAATCAATAAGAGACTCTTAGGATTGGAATGACATATAAACCTAAATAAGTACATAAAATAAGTTTGGCCTCTGCATTGGGGCAAATCAGAAGGAGGTAATTGTGACAATCCCTTGACCTGTTCATGTGGATTCTTTTAAGTTTATAGGTCTCAAGGAAGTGGCCAAAGTATATGGAGAGATGAGCGCCATCACCTGCCTACTCAATAGTTCCCCTCTTGGATGATTAAATAGGCAAAGTATGGATTGGCCTACAATTAAGAGGGTCAATTATTGAGAGTGGGAAGCATTCTAGCCTAAGACACAATTCAAGACTTTTGAACAATCCTTCCCTTGATCTAGCATAGGGGTGTCAAACTCAAGGCCTATGGGCCAGATCAGGCCTGTGGGGTGCTTAGATCTGGCCTGTTCACACCCCCTTAAAACAGTGAAGAACTGGCGCATGGTGCCTCCCTAAGCTCCATTTTTGCTGGCAGAGGGCTGCAGCAGGCTGTCAAGGCCAAAAATGGAGCCTCGATGAATGATGTCGAGCTGGCCACACACACCCCAGCTCCCCCGAGGTCAAGCACAACCCTGATGTGGCCCTCATTGAAATCAAGTTTGACATCCCTGATCTAGCAGGTCTACAATTATACAAATATGCATTCCTTTGAATCGATGATTAAGAAAATGGTGGTTTTGTATCTTTAAATACATTGCATTATCTGGGATATTTAGGAGCATTTTAATCAGGGCTTTACCTGGAATATGTTTTTTCTTTACCCTGGTTGATGAGGTCTTTTTCTAGGCTGTAAAATACTCTCCAGGGAGGAGCATTCAACCTCTGGTCTCCCAGTATTTTAAGAAAGTGGCAAAAATGCATCTCAGGAATGAAGGTAAATATTTGTGTCCCATGATAGTGTAGCAGGATCCAATCTGGGTCAGTTGCCAGGACCAGAAATTTAGTTTTCCAAGCTTTTGGACTTGTGGTAGAGTCCACCTTGGGGAACTTCTCTCTACCAGAATATAAACATTCTGGAGATAGAGAGAAGTTCCCTGAGGATGGGCTTCATCATGAGTCTAAAAACTCAGAAGACTATACCTCTGGTCCCAGTGACCGACCCAGATTAAAATCTGCAAAAATGCATCTATTTCACTGCTTTTAATTGTTAATTTATTCTCGTGTTCTACAATTTTGTTTTAATTGGAAGCTGCCTTTAAGTGTTTAAATAAGTATAAAAAATAGATTGTGGAGATGATAATCAGATGGTAAGCTCAAATTAAAAAGATCTACTAAATCCTTACTTTTTTTCTGAATGGACACAACTATTAAGAAGGAACCAAGATTCAGAAGCAGTTAATACGAATTGAGTCACTGAGCTCACTTTATTTATTAAACTTATTTGCTGCTGCCTATCACATCGCAAGGTGACTTACAAACGTTAAATGTTACACTGAGTTTAGCCATGGTGGCTAGTTCACACATGATGCTAAAGTAAGATTTCAATAATTGCTGAACTGCCTGGCTGCATTAAGCCAAAACCAACAAAATATATTATGGCTTAGGACTAAATATAAACCCAGTTACAGAGAAACTCTAAATTAGTGGTTAATTTAGTGTAAATTAGATATTCTTCTAGATGAGGAAAACATTAAAAGGAAGTAAAAAGGAAGATTCACAAGAAGACTTCCATAATTTCTTAGATTGCAAGTCCCCCGACTCCCAACAATACCTTTCACCAAGGTGATGTTCCTCAGATATGTTGTATGATAACTGTTACCACTCCAGACAGCAACATGGGAACTGCCATTCTGTCTATCTCGGCAGCAGCAAGTTATCAAAAGTTGGTTTAAGGGATAGTTTTTATTTTATAACACTCTTAATTTGCAGATTAAAATGGTTTCCCCTGTCATTGGAACTTCGTCTTGAAATCATTTTCAGTTCAAAAATCCACTTTCAAGCAGATAAAATAGTTCTTGCAATGTCACCTGTCTTATGTGATTTCTCATAGATGGAGCTAGGCTAATATAGCACAACTTATTGGTTCTTCTATCTAATTTTCCCCTTAGGCTATGATAAGAGCTCTTAAAAGCAGAATCCAGCTTAATCAGACTAAAATTCATCCACCCCTACTTTGAAAGTGAACTTCGTTTTAAGCCACCATGCAGCAGTTCACTAATATTTTGCTTTTTCCCTTTCTGTACCAGGTAGAGGGGGTGGTAGTACTGCAGTGGAAAAAAAAAACCTAAGCCACTTCGGCCTCCCCAGGTTCCAGATAATGAGTAAGGCTGCATTCAAACAGCTGGATTGGCAGATTGGTGATGGGGTACATTGCCTTCCATCCTGAGGTTGCTGATTTGAATTTGGCCCCACTTTGGTGATGATGGAAAGTCATTACTTTATGACAGCTGTTTGATGGCCTGTTGCGGCTCCCAGGTCAGCATCTTACTATCAGATATTCAACATTCAGATAGATACCATGGTCCTTGGTTGTCATTATAACTATCACCTGCAATCTCAGAAGAGAAACATGGGATGGGATATCGCACAGATATTTTCTTCTCCACCAGGAGTAAGAAATAGAAAGCCATCGGTCTTGTCTTCTACTAATTGAATTGGTTGATCTGGTGTCTATGAGATCTTTTCTTCTTCTATTCAGAGCTGGACACATTTTCCCAAAGCTCTGTCCAAATTCATTTGGAAACTGTAATGGAATGTGCAGCTGGAGACAGAATGTGGAGAGGGAAATCTCAGCAAGGGCACCCCAGCTGTCCATGGAGGAAGCAGCAGATTCCAGACAGAGGCCTGAAATAACACTGTGCAGTCCTCAACTAGATAAGGGAGGGAGGAAGGAAGAAGTTCAAGTTAGACACACCCTAGAATATCCCAGGATGTGGTAGCTTAGAAGGTTATATAGTTTTAGTCTGGATAGAATCTGGATAGAATCTGTCTATCACAGGGGTATCAAACTCAATTTCACTGAGGGCCGCATCAGGGTACTGTTTGACCTTGGGGGACTGATGTGTGTGTGTGTGTGTGTGTGTGTATGGCCAGGGGCATGGTCAGGGTGGGCATGGCCAACTTCATATCACTCATCAAGGCTCCATTTTTGGCTGTGGCAGCCTCCTGCAGCCCTTTGCCAGCAAAAATGGAGCTCAGGGAGGCTGTGCGGCCTGCCTGGGCTCTGTTTTCACTGGCAGAGAGCTGTTGCAACTGAAAATGGAGCCCAGGCAGGCCATGTGTGGCCCTCCTGAGTTCCATTTTTGCTGGCAGAGGCTCTGTGGGCCAGTCTGCTGTTTCCAGGGTGGGCCTGCGGGCCAGATCTAAGCACCCCATGGGCTGGATCCAGCCCCGGGTCTTGAGTTTGACACCCCTGGTCTATCAGGTGTGAGCAAATATTGCAAAAAAACTGGATTCCACTGGATTTCATTGTGTCATACTTGGGCATAGTCTGACAAAAACTGCCTAAATTCTACAACCATCCTTCTAAATATTTAGAAAAATTTTCCAAACTACTCAAAGATCTCAAGAACCTGTTCTTTATTTCCTCCCCCTTAAGAAAAAAAATCAATGAAGTGAAGGCTATAAAGCCCCCTAGTTGCATCCTCTAGATAAGATGGGTGACACATAAATCAAATAAATAATGAATTTGTCCCCATTTCCATCACTGCATTTCTGTGGGGGGTTTATGATACCTAATTTCCTCCACCTTCAAGGCTGGGAGTGGTTGGATCCTGTAAAATTAAAACTGCTTACTCTTCTTCTACTCAGGCTTAAATCCATGCTAGTGATGATTGAGGCATGTGTGTCTGGGGGAGAGGGAAAATTTAACCTTTATTCACTCTTTTGAAGCAAAGATTAACAAATACCCAAAGTTCTTTTCTGAGGTTTACTTGAGAGAACTCAAGGCCTCTGGAGCTTTGCTTTCTGAAATGGTGGGGACTGGATTTTCTGCATACATTCAGGTGAGCAATGAGCTTTCATATTTCCACTGGGCATTTTGAGGAAAAATGTAGTCTAGCTGTCAGCTGCCACCTTCTGCTCACTTGTACTTCGCTGCTATGCAGTGACAGACTGCCAAGAACTGTGGGGAGGGGGAATGAATGGGGAATGCTTGGGGAAACAAAAGTAAGTGCTATGCTCTTCTTGAGATGCTGCCTCAAGGTCAACTAGCTGGAAGGAGGATGGAGCTGCATAACAAGCAGTGTTTGAACCAAGTTGCCTGAACCTGACTAGTTACACTGGGTGGGCAGTGAGAAACAATTAAGCGTGGGGGGCGGGGAGTAGAATTGAGGCATTTTGGCATGCAGTTCTCAGTTAGGGTTAGGGTTAGGGTTAGGGTTAGAGAGAAAAAATATATAACAGAGCAACCCAGGCATAAGCCTCAAGAATAGTTCAAGTTCTTTAAAATGTTCCTTGATCATTCCCTGGATGTGTATCATTCAAAAGCACAAATGAAGACATCAGTCAATTTAATAAAGCCATGATGGAAAAGAGCAAATATTCATTTAATCCAGCATTCTACATCCTACACTGGTCAGTGAGGGATGCTGCAGTTTTAAGTTGCAAAGTATATAGTTGTATTGTATCCTAGTAAAGTGAGGATCTACTTAGAAGAGAAGCAGAAGCGATCTTGGGAATAAAAGTGAAAAAAATGTAGTTACCTGCCTCTATCTGCTTGTTTCACACTATCATAGGTTTTGCTTGGACCAGGTCTTCACTAATACCTCTAATGGATAGATTGGGTTGATGTGATTATTCTCTTAAATAGCACAGTAATAAATGTTTCTCTTTTTCCAGAACATTGGAATGCAAAGGACTGATTCCCTAAAGTAAGCTGTCTTCCTTCTCTTCTTCTTCCATCTTATTTTGAAGAAATCCATCTGTAAAGTTAATCTAGGAGTCTGTTCATGCAGTTGAATTCTGGACCAATTGTAGCTTCTGAATACTCAAGGGTAGCCCCATGTAGCACATATAATTTTAGAATGCTGGGAGTTGTAGTCTAAGCACGTAGAGCAAAGTTTCTCAACCTTGGCAACTTGAAGATATCTAGCTTTCAACTCCCACAATGGCTGGCTAAGGAATTCTGGGAGTTGAAGTCCACACATCTTCAAGCTGTCAAGGTTCAATAACACTGAAGTAGAAAATGATGGTGCAGATGTTACTGACTTTCAGTTTCATCAACCCTAGTTAATTTAGCCAGTGCTGAAGGATGGTGGGAACTGCAGCTTATTTATATCTAGAAAGACACAGGTTTCCATCCCGTTTTAAAAACTTTTACGTTTATTCTTGAGCAGGAAAAAAAAAAACAACCAGTGCAAAAGGGATATGCTGAAATAAAGAGACATGCTCAATCATACTGTGTGTCAGTTTCCCACTTTCAGCACCAACTGGATATTTGTTGCAAGTTTATTTATTATTTTTACAAATATCTCATGGCAGCCAGGAGACCTTCTTCCTCCTATTTTACCCACAATATTGGGCTAAGATGGTTGCGTTAGGAGAGAGCAACTGGCCTACAGTCACCCACCTGACTTTCATGGCTAAGGCAGGATTTGAACTTATAGTTTACTGCTTTCTAACCTGGGGCTTTAACCACTAGACCCAACTGGCTCTATTTACACTATTTCAATGTTCTTTCAGTACTAACCCTCTTCATCCTTGTATTTGGTTGTGGTGGCTCATATGGTATTGTTGAAGATCACAGGCATTCAAAAGTTAAACCTTTTGTGGCTTGTCACAACCCATCCAGTACTATAACAAGGGCGAGCAGAGCAGAGTGAAAAATCACCATAAAAGTTGCTGACTGCTTCTAGAAAACTCTATGTTTTCAGTTATCAGTGGATTCCAGAGCTAGAGGATATTTGCTGCAATTAGACTTGTGGGTAAAGAGACTCTCAAAATTCTCTCTAGAGCACTCCAGAAAAAAAACAAAATCTCAACAATTTATTTTATTGTCAGGTGCTAGCAATAAAAGAAGCAAGCCAGCTTAAAAATAAAAGAGTTGGAGATTATTTGCTTTCCCATATTTTCCTCCCTCCCTCCCTCTTTTTGTGGAGTTATAGATTTTTAGAGTTTTCATTTTATTCTTTTCTTCATATGGGGACAACAGGTGAATGC
>JANHFL010005799.1:0-12890 GCA_032468155.1 Oxyrhabdium leporinum | reverse complement strand
AACAAGACTCCTGGAAGGGGAGAGGTGGGGTGGGGCAGGGTGGGTGGGGCCAGCCAGGAATGGGATTTGGGGGTTCGGCGAACCCAGCAGAATCTTCATTAAGGGTCCGCCCGAACCCCTGCGAACCCCCAGCAGCCCACCCGTGAATCGAGTCCATCCACTTTCTCGCTGTTCTCTTCTTCTCGTTCTTTTCACCTTTCCTAGCATTACAGCCTCTCCAAAGAATTAGGTCTTTTCATATGTCCAAAGTCAGTTAATTTAAGCCTGGTGGTTTATGTCCTGAATGAGAACACTGGGTCAATTGTGAACATATGTATTTTTACATATCTATATATATGCAAATATTGTATGCCAGTATATATTTTTAAATAAAGTATATCCTAAAATATGCATTTCATTCAATTTAGCCACTTGCATTTGTTGAATCAAGAACTGTTTCCTAAAAGCCCTCAAGAATAACTGGATGCCTTTGTATATCAGAAAAAATGGACCAAACAAAATCCAGAAGCTTTTGTAAAGAACAGTACTGTGAGGTAGGCAAGGCTGACAATGAGCATTCAACATCAATTAGTAAAGTACTACAGAAAGCCAGAATTACAGAATGTAAGCTACTGAGGTCTATACTGTAATGGGAGAAAAAAAGCTAAGGGTATACTATAGATAATTAATTTATAGAATTACACATAATTAATTTATAGAAGGAATTTATAGAATTTATAAGCCAGAAATAGAGGGAGACAGCATAAATTCATGAAGAAAGGCAAAAAATAAATAAATCAGTAGCTGTGGACTATTGATTTTGGGGTGAGCCATCAATATCATATACAAGGAAAAAAAATGAAAGAAGGTTGTACCACTTTTGTATTCTAAACACCAATTGTGCAAATGTTGGTATCAAAATAAATATCCCAAAAGAACGTTCCCCAGAACATGTTGAATAATTCTTTAGTAGTTCAATTTTTAAACAGCAATCTTATCATTTCTGCCTTGTAGCAGGCTTGCTTTTTAACAACAGCAACAATGACACCTTAATTCAACAGCTTCTGTAACTCTGCATTTAGAATAATCAAAGCCTTTATCTGGCTAATCCCTCCTGAATCTGAGCAATTTTGTGTTCCTGCAACAGGAAATGTAGTCTGCACCTAATTTTGCAGGCTAAAAAAACCCCGCACACAGCCTTTGCATCTTTTTTTTTAAGTTAGAGGATTTCAATTATTTATGCCACTTCTGTATCATCTCGTCTCCAGGAAATCAGGCTGGCAGATCATTTTTCACTCCACGCACATTGTAACAACTCATGAGATGGGCCAGGCTGCCAAGTACTGTCTGTCCTAAGGTCACCCTTTGAGCTTTATTTCTGAGTGGGAATTTGAACCCTGCCCCCCTCCCTCTTCTCCCTCTCCAGATCTTGCCTGACATGTCATCTCCTGTATGATAGGTAGGCCAATCCATCCTCCAATCCCAAAAGCATCAAAAGAGGACAGGGGTTAGCATCTTTGCACTTCTTCCAAAACTCAGCAAGTGAAACCTGAAATCTTCTGCTCAGTTATTGAGATAAACATGGGGGAGGGGGTGGTGGCAGCGGGGGAATTAAAAAAGAATCGACCTGGCAGCTTCTATCACAATGGCAGCCGCCATCTTGATTTTTCAACCCACTTTACAAGCCTGCCTGTGTAACTCGCATAAGTAGGTCCTCCTGCTTCAGACCCATGTTTTCTTCCTATTTCTTCCCAATTTCATAGTTATACCCCTAGATCAGGGGTGTCAAACTGGGGGACCGTGGGCCAGATGCATCACATGCAGGCCACACACCCCAGCTCTGTGAAGGGTAAAAATGTCACACTGCAAGTTTGACACCCATGCCCTAGATGACTCCATTGACTCAATGGGCTGCTATCAATCAATCAGGGATCACACGATCTCATAAAAGAGGGGTCTCCAACACACAGGCCATGGCCCACCTCCTGGCCTTGAGTCTTTCAGAACCAGACCATGGAAGTGCACACACAGGCACCGCCACTTTAGTGAACAGCAGGCAAGTATGTGTATGCATGCTCCATTTCTGTCAGCGGCGAATGTGCATGCTGCCGCTCACAAAAATGGAGCTGTGCGCACATTTGCCCACCGGTCACACAGAACCATCCCCTCTCCCCAGCCCCATCAGTCCACAAAGCCAAAAAGGTTGGGGAAGTCTGCCATAAACAACTGGATTTGGTTTCATGGATACATCATGTGAAATAGAAAGAAAGGGCTAAGAGGATGGAGGTATTTTTCAGTTCATCACAATTCTGATCTGCTCCAGCAGTTTTGTGATCATGTTTTGGCAAGCCAGGGTAACTTTTAGGACCACCGCCCTCTGTTTCTGAACTGCTGTCTCATTGCAGGGGAAAACAGCAGCAATGCCGATGTCCATCCCGCAAAGACAACGGCAGGAAGTCTTCTACTGCTCACCTGGCTACCAGTCAGAGTACACACTTTTTCATACTACCCGAATCATCAAGTATGTCTTTTTGGATGGAAGCCAGAATGTTGTGCCATTGCCTCAGGTCTCATCTGGCTTCGAGTCTCAACTTGGCTATCTAGAGTCTAGCAAGGGCTATTACTATCCACTTGTCATTCCGGATCACAGCCTGGCCAACTCCTTTTGGCCACCGGACCTTGGGCGTCTTCCCATTTTTGTCACTCTCTCCAAGGGCCAGGAGAAGCCAAATTCTGGCTGGGGACGGCCTCTTTTGTCTCGGGATCGGTTGCCTGTGTTCCGGCAATTGTGTGGAGAAGGGGTGCTGTTAACATCCCATAACCGTGAGAATAAAGTGGGTCTGAAACCAAGCAAAGATGAATTGGAAAAAACTGAGGATGCAACAGCACAGGAACTAGGAGGAAATATAGATGGAGAGGAAGAGGAAGAAGAAGAAGAAGAAGAAGAGGAAGAGGAAGAGGAAGAGGAAGAGGAAGAAGAGGAGGAGGAGGGGGAAGAGGAGGAAGAGAAGGAGGAAAAGGAAGACAGAAGCTGCATGCCCCAGAACAACTGCCCAGGAAAGGGGAGCTAAGCTCTAAGGGACTTTTTTTCCGAATTCACAATAAAATCTGTGGTGCCAAATTGCTTTCCCCTCCTCTATAAGTTTTGAATCTGTACATCCCTGCAGGATGTTGCTTTCGGCATTAGAGGAAAGCTGGAGAGCAGATTCAGGCACTTTCTTGGTTCCTTCCAATTGTATGCTTCTATAAGAGTTATATTTCTAAAACTACAGTCAAATTATATCATCCACCCTTATTCACACGTGATGTTTATATAGACTGATTGTATAGAAAAACATTGGGGTATCAGAAGATTCTTTCACCCGCAGTCATGGCAGGTACTGAGAAGAATTGGATTGCTTAAGTGAGAAAAATGGAACTATGCATGGGCTCTCAAATGTGGAGAATTAGCAATGAGAAAAGACTTGGAGATTAGAATAATTAGATGAATTACAATAATTTGATTAGAATAATCAAAAGACACAAATGCATACATTAAACCTTGGACCAGACTGGTAGCTACTTACTTAAACCTCTAGAAAAGAATGAGAGGATAGGAACTGAATGCAAAATTTGAAGCATGGAGAGAGAACAACCATTCAAATGCCTAAATGCAAATCCATAAATTAGAGTCAAAGCACAGCAATTAATTCCCACATTTATCAGAGGCTAACTTACTTGAGCAGGGCTGACCTGCTTAAAAAGATGTTAGAGATAAAGGGAGGAAATAGACACAGGAGGAGCAAAAAGGAAACTGGGGATGCCAGTATCATCTGCTGCAACGCTGGTGGGCAGGAAGCAGGCAGAGACAACCACCTCTGTTACAGAAGGAATCAGGTCCTCTGGGCTGGGCTGTGGAGCTGACATAACAATAGCAATAGCATTTAGATTTATATACCACTTCATAGTGCTTTACAGCACTCTCTAAGCAGTTTACAGAGTGAGTATATTGCCCCCAACAATCTGGGTCCTCATCTTATCAACTTCAGATAAGATGGAAGGCTTCAGATAAGGATAGAAGGCTGAGTCAACCTTGAGCCACTCAGAATTGAACTCCTTGGCTGTGAACAGATTCAGCTTGCAATACTACATTCTAACCACTACACCACCATGTTAGTGAATCCGTAATGGAGAATTATACATTATACAATTATGCATTGATGAGAGCCAGTTTGATGTAGTGATTAAAAATGCTGAATGAGGAGCAGGTAAATCTAAACCAGGCATGACTTTTGGATGACTTGGGTCAGTCCATCTTTCTCAGGCTTTAGAAGAAAGTACTGGCAAACCATTTGTCACCTGTGCGTGTATGGCAACTCCAAAACGGGGTGTTGTGGCCACTTTGAATGGCATGCTGTCTCAGATGTTGACACCATTTCTGAGAAGTTGCCAACCCCTCCCCCCCAAAAAAAAAACAAAAACCTGAGCAGACACCAAGAGTTAAAACTGATGTGAAGGACCATAGGAGTAGAGTGAGTGTTATTGAATCTCTTCTTAAAAATGAGAAGAAACCATTCAGGCTCCAATTACCAGAGTGATGGTGGGTTCCCCTTAATGGATGTATTTAAGTGCAGATAAAAAATATATATCTAGAATGCTCCTGTACTGAACAGCGGGATAGACATGAGGGCTTAAAATGCTCCTTCCAACTGCATAGCATAAATCAATAATTGTCCCACTTAAATATCTTGGCTTGTGGAAACTGTTTTTATGTTTATTGTTTCGCTCCAGAACAAAAGAAAGAAACTCCTGTGGACATTAATTGGTTTATCATAACTAGTGGGGAGATGCAGGAAAACCAAGGGGTTTTTTTGTGCCATCCATATTCATTTGCTGCATTTCTTCATCGCAAAGCCTTCTGGTAACTAATTTTGAGGGAAAGGAAGTATGGAGTATAAAAATATAAAGTAGAGAAGAAAGCTCCTTATCTATCAATTAGATGCACAGCTCAGTAAGAGATAATGGAGCTATCAGAATTCTGGTATGTATGATTCTGGGGATAGAGATGGGTGGATGATCTACAGTGAAACCATACTAAGTTCTGGACAAGTTCCATGTACGTGGTTGGAAAAATTAAATAGTTCTTGTTTTAAAAAAGTTCGCCCTCAAAAGTTTGAAAGATTGGATTAGCATCTTATTCATCAAAGCATGATATTGTCAAAAAAAAAAAAAGGAAATTATGACAAACCCCTTGCATTTTTGTTGTCCCATGACATTTTCCCAATAATTTCACTCTTCTCCTTCCATACCTTTTCCTCCTAAGACCCTGGAAGTTTCTTGCAGTACTTAGATCCTGAACTTGCTTGTTCTACATATCCTGATTATTGTTATGTATTATTGTTATTATTTTATTCAGCATTCTTGCGATGGTGGCTCTGGGTGCAGACCAAACTTCGCAAACAATACTGTAAATCATAATACCAAACAAACCACACACATAAGGAAAACAAAAAATATGGCAACTAAGGATAAGTCCTCCAGAACAATAGCAAATCACCTAGGTTCTAGTATGTTCTAGACCTTGGTAACTGAGCAAACAGGCAACACTTTTCTGAATGATGAAGCTTTCTCCAAACCTTCCATTTATTCTCACACATAATTTATTTCCAAAATATATTCTTCTTGCTGCATTCAGCAAACAACCTTGAACTCCAGACTTATCCATCTCTTTAGACTAATTTGCAATTACTGTTTACAATCAACTATTGTTCCAAGAATGTTTTCACAACTACTATTACCAAGGTCTGTTTTTCCATTCTATATTTGATTGTTTCCTTCATGAAGAACTTTGCATTTATCTTTGTTCATTTTCATTGTGTTACTTTCAGTCCATTTTTCTGACCTATCATGATTGTTTTCAATTTCCTTTTGGGTCTTCTGGAGTATTTTCCATCCCATCCAATTTTGTGTCATTTGCATATTTGATAAGCATTTCTTCTATCTCACCCAAAACAGAAATGTGCATACCGGATTGTTCTGAACCATTGGGTATCTCAATTGATACCTTATTCCACTCTGATAAAAAAATTATTGATGATTTCCTTTAATATAGATTTTAAGTCAGCTGTGAACCTATTCACATGCTATCCATGATATATTTAACAAGTTTGCTAATCAGAATGTCATGAGGTGCTCTGTCAAGTGCTTTGTTGAAATTAAGATATGTCTACAGCGGTCTGAAAATTCATTAAGAAAATTGCTAGATAAAAAAATAAGATAAGGTTAGCCTCACAAGACATGCTGTTGACATATTCACACTGATGTGTAGTAATTATCGCAAACATGAGCCACTGAAAGAGAACTAGATTGGATATGACTATACAACTCGTAGTGAAAAGAGCATTCCACTTTATACTATGAAAAATATATCATAGCTTTTGGCAGAAGTAGTATAAATGTCTAACCTAACTCCCAGTCCTGGGACTCTGGAATGAGGGACAGTCAAGAGAAAGTCAGAGGAACTCGGATATTTATGGCACGTGTTAATACCATTAGGATACTACAAATGTGAAAATGTACAATGTCAATCGAATAGCTTATCAAAGCATTCCAGGGGAAATAGCACTGGGTGGTTACATAATCCCTTTATCTTTCTGTTATCTATCTGTTTCAATGTTATTGCCAATGTACATAATGGCAGCAGTGGGTTTGCTTGGGGCTCTTTCCTGCAGTCTGCTGGCAGGGAGCCCAGTGGCTCACTGTAAGTTATTTCCGATAAAGTAAACTGTTATTTCTATCTCCAAAATGCTTTGGTTTTGCTTTAATGAGTGTTTTCCTCACAATAAACCCAACTGAAGTTCTATCTCACGATAGACATTTGAGTGGGTAGGATTTATTTATTTATTTAGCTGATGGCATATCATACATGGCATACTAGCAATATAAATTAACATGTCAACTAGATTAATAGAATCCAATAAAATATAAATGTTTAAAAGATCTGTGTTCAAAGATCAATGTCTAGGCCATCTAACTATTGAAGCTCAGCATTGTTTTTATTTTATTTTTTTTAAATCAAATACTGGAATAGTATATGCCCTCAACTTACAGATGGTACAATGTGATCTACCACGAGGGGAGGATACCATGCCCCATTTTTACAGAGAGTCCCAGAAGATGCACGTGAGATGCGAATTGTCGATTATTGATGTGGTAGTTCAAAGTCTACCACCTTTTTTATGGGATCATTTCTATGTCTTCCCATAACTGGATGTTCAGCTGCCCGTTTGGCTTCTCATTGGGATGTTAAAGTAGTTGGGCAGATGTTGTTCAGGTGCCAGTGGGGGCTTCCTGGATTTGAGTCTTCCTGCTGATAGCAATAAGCAGTAGTACTTAGACTTACATACCACTTCATAGTGCTTTACAGTCCTCTCTAAGTGGTTTACAGAGTCAGCCTATTGACTTTGACAATCTGGATCCGCATTTTACCCACCTCGGAAGGATGGAAGGCTGAGTCAACCCTGAGCCAATGGGAATTGAATTGCAGTCAGCAGAATTAGCTTGCAGTACCGCGTTCTAACCCCTGCACCATCACGACTCTTAAATGAGGAAGGTTGGCATGTACCAGTAGGAGTGAGTTGTTCAAAAGTGTTTCTTCCCAAGCAGAACATAAGGGTTAGATTCAAAGGAAACTCAGAGGGGAATATGAGTGTGAAAAAAATTCATTGATGTTCTTGTTATTGAAAATTGCCATGAGGAAGCATATTACTCTGATTTTTCTTCAGACTGTATAAATCTTTCACCTTTTACTAAAGATTTCTGTGGAGGAACATTTATGATTTTCTACTAGATTTTTGAGGTTATGGTCCCTGCCCTCTGGAATATTCTCCTATTGGAGGTGAGATCTGCCCCAACCCTCCTGGTCTTTTGGAAGAGCCTAAAAACTTGGCTCTGTTGCTTGGCTTGCAATCCTGATAGCTACCCTATCATCTTGGTTTTCAATTTGTAACTTTTCTATTCAATTTTTTCTTATTTTAATTGTTTTTAGCACTTTTTATTACATTGTAAGCCATACAGGGTAGCTGTATCAGTATGATGAGCACATAGAAATTTAATAAATAAATAGTAAATATTAAATATGTCAGCTTAACCAGATCAGTTTAAAACCTGCCAGATATATATGCAACACCACTGAAGTTTGGTTAGGATTAGATCGGGTTAGCAAATTAGTGGAGAATCCAGCTATTCGATTTGCTCACAGCTTAATATATTGAGAAGGTCCTGAAAACGGGTTAATTTAGTAACCAGATGAAGCAATGCTAAATGACCTTCAACTGGGTTGTAGTAGTAGTAATGGATAAGATGGTGGCCTAGAAACCAGGAGGCAGTGAGTTCTAGTCCTGCGTTAGACATGAAAACTAGCCGGATAAAGTGACCTTGGGGCAGTCACCCACTCTCAGCCCAACCCACCTCACAGGGTTGTTGTTATTGGAAAAATAGCAAGAGGAAGAAGTATTAGGTATGCTTGCTGTCCTGAGTTACTTATAAAGTAATAAAACCAGGATAGATATCCAATAAATAAATAATAGAGCTGAAAAATCTCTGGCCTGAAATTCTAAAGAACAACTAAATCACTATTTATTTTTATTTCTTTCTCATAATTCTCTCTCAGCCATCCTATTGTAATGATATTCCCCAGGAGATGCTTTTTTACACAATCCTTTGAATGATAAGTCATCACTTACCACTCCCATATCTTTCTCTCTCTTTTCTTTAAAATCCTTTCTTCCACATTAATTGCTGTTCCTCCTGGTAACCCTTAAATCCGGGTGCAACATATCATTCTCTTCCAAAACAATCCTTGTTGCTTTGATTATTTAGCTTCAGAGGTACCTGGAAACATTGTTGAAATAAGGTATTAGAGAGCTCAGCTTGTATATAGCTGAGAATTTCAGCAGAGGTAACATTATTTCTGGATTAAAGTCTTTGCAAACTATTTACTTGCTTTTTAAAGGAAAGTGTGTGTGGTGTTTTTTTTTTTTAAATAACTATCACAAATCAAAAAGAAAGTTGCCTTTGCTCCTGACAGATTTAGAAAATTGGTGGTTATATGAAATTGGCACAGATTTTACAGGTAATTTCAATTGAAAATCTAGTATCTTTTCAAGCCTCTTATCTATGCTTGATAGTATTTTCAGATTATTAAATGTGAACTGAATACATTTTTATATACATTTTATATAATGCTTGGAAATAGGGTTGGATGAAACATTCTTATATCATGTCAATTTTGTGAATATTCAAACATAAGTCTGTTCTATTCAGTTTCTGCCTAATGTGCTGTTATTTGCATTTATTTCACATACAATTTTTGTTAATAGGAAAATGCTTCTTTTCCCAGTTTGCATTAGTTTATTAAGTTTATGCTAGCAGGCACATTTGGGGTAATGACTTTATTACAATCTTTTAGCAAAATGTCTGCTTAGAGCTACATCGCAACATTCAAATACATATACTATAAGCTAGCTATTTTCTGGTCCTCTTATTAGATTGGAAATGTGAGTTGGGTCAGCTTGCATAAAGATTGTGGACCAGAAGCTCCTTCTTCCAAGCCTTTTTTTAAAATACCAATTTCTCCAAATTTCCTCTTTGTTTAGGCGTTCTAATTTTGGTCCACAGAAGTTGTAAGTGACTTCCAATCAAAGCAAACTATTTATTTCCTCATGCAAGTCTGCTTTCATCTACTCAGAGACATCTTTGGTGCATTATCATCCTCATCTAGGGTATTTTTTTATGACCCCTTAATCCCTTTTATGGGGGTGGAGTCGGGGCGACTGAATGGAGCTGAGCATTTACTGGCTGGATGCCGTTCCTGATGCCTACGAGAAGTTCACAGCAGATATTTTCTCTTTGTACCCTGATAGACAAACATCTGTCACTACCTAGCATTGAACTCTCAACCTTCTGAGTGAGAGGCATGCCTCTTCACCTCTACAACACCATGCCACTCATATCCTCATCTAGGGTATAATTAAGTTTATTCATCCTTTGCTTCTGGCTACTAGTGCATTTGCATCCATGCTGTTTCTTGCAACAACAAACTGCTTCCATTAGGTGGCTTGGAATCTCTTGCAATACATCAAAATGCATAGTCACCAGCAGCCTCTCCAGCTATAAAGCCACCCCATCTCTCTGCCATCTTCCACCTGAGATTACCAGGCCTCATCTCTGATAAATACACCAAGTGGCAACAAATCAGGGATCCATCACAATAAATCAAACACCATGAAGCACTTGTTCACTCCAGAAATTCCATGAGTGGCAATTTATTTCAGCTAATTTGATACCCTGTCCTTCTCCTGGTTTGTGATTATTCAAGAGACATTAGATCTATGGGTAGCCATTTTCTTTACTCTCACTTTGTATTAACGTCAAGTTGATTTAGCTATTGTGGAATAACAACAATAACAATGGTAATAAGAATGGGAGATTCTGTGCAAGTTCATGTACTCAGTCCCATATTTTGAATGCAAATACTACATTCAAGATGTCTGTTATTCTTACTTGCTCTCCGGGACATAATTCTGTAGCAAAGAGCTCATCCATATGCCTTACTCTAGTTCCAAGATGGCCTGCTTACTATTTGCTGCAGCCAAGTTGATCTAGCAAAAAAGTAGTGTTTTTCCTTAGAAAATAGATCCAATCTTTCTTTATGGGAATTTTCAGGGGGAAAGTTTACAAGGGCACTGACCAGCAGTGTTCCAATTGGACTACAGCAACACTGACCCGTCCCACCCAGCCCTGGGATTCTGCTTTGGCTGCTGGAGAAACCAGAATCTTCTTTGTAACTAAATGTTCTTTTATTGGTCTAGGGGAATGTCAGTTTTGACAAGGATGTTGTGGTTATCTTCACAAAGCTTGCCTGCCTGCCTCTGCCACTGCTAAATACCCTGGCAAGATTCCTGCTGCAGTTTGAGGTGGAAGGAGTAAAGAAACATAGGTTTGGTTTGGTTTTTGGTTTTATTTTACCTTTCCTGCTCTTCCTTAACCTTCCTGCACCTTTTCTTACCTGCATTCTTGCTGATAATAGCAAGAGGACTTAGACTTATGTACCACTTCCAAGTGCTTTACATCCCTCTCTGTAGGGTCAGCATATCGAGTCACCCAACAATCTGGGTCCTCATTTTACCGACCGCAGAAGGATGGAAGGCTGAGTCAACCTTGAACCGCTCAGGATTGAACTGCTGAACTGCAGGTAGTTGGCAGTCAGCAGAATTAGCCTGCAGTACCGCATTCTAACCACTGTGCCACCACAGCTCATAATAAGCACCATTATTAGTCCTAATATCATCAGTAGCATCAGTGGCAGGTCACCATTACACCTGCGTCAAGTGCAATTCTTTCTGTGGTGAGCTACCTTTCACACAGCAACTTCTAACATATTTGTGTCAATTCCAATATTTTGAAAGCAAATATTGTATCAACGGTGTCTATTAATTCTTACAAGCTGGTTTTCTTCTTGTTTCACACCTATAGATAAAATCTTGCCAGACTGAGGACTCTACTACCTGCATCTGCAATAAGCTGTGAACTATTAGAGAGGGACTAATAGAATGAATGACTATCACAAGTCAGCTTTAGAAGGGTTTGTGCAGGAGTAAAATAAAAACAAAATGAACGCTGTGCCCGGTTTGTTCAGTTTAATCTATGAACTGGGTTTAAATAAATTTAAGGAAGTTGTTTGAAGTGCAGGTGTTGTTTATGGATTATAGGTAATCCTCAACTTACAACAGTTCATTTAGTGACCATTCCAAGTTACAACAGCAGTGAAAAAAGTGACTTATGACCGTTTTGCAGATTGACAGTCTTTGCAGTGTCCCCATGGTCACATGATCAAATTTAGACAATTAGCAACTGACTCATATTTATGACAATTGCAGTGTCCCAGGGTCATGTGATCACCTTTAGCGACCTTCTGATAAGCAAAATCAATGGGGAAGCCAGATTCTTTTAACAACCGTGTTACTAACTTAACAACTACAGTGATTCACTTAACAACTGTGGCAAGAAAGGTTGTAAAATAGGACAAAATTCACTTAACCAATGTCTCGCATAGCAGCTGAAACTTTGGGCTCAGCTGCGGCTGTAAGTTGAGGATTACCTGTATTTACATTTTGTAAACATCTCTTACCCAAATCCTCTACTGCAGGGTATCTGTAAAATCTATACATATTAAACAAATATGAATGAGCTTTTTTAAGAGATTGCTTTGATGCTCTCCCACCAGTCCACTGGCAGGAAGATTTCATGGGACTCCTTATTTTCAGAATTGCCCTTGTGGATCCAGGGAGGTAGAAACTCTGGCTCATGTCCTCCTATGGTGTCCTTTTTATGATGCCCCAAGATGTGCTGTGATTGCCCCAATCATTTTCAAATACGAGGGTCATGCTAATAAATTTTATGTTTCTTATTTTTAAAGGATGCTAATCCCCCACTCATTTATCAGATATGGTCACCAAGTTATGCAACCGCATAAAACTTTAAACTGGATATGTCATTTTATTGTCCTATTATTTTTTGCCCTTTACCAATAACAAACTGTTGTGTCAAACTATCTTTTTTTTTTACAGTTGGTCAAAGACTGTAATAAAGATATATGATTTCATTTGAACATTTATTTCCCTTGTAAAAGTAAAAATAATCCATTTCACACCTTTTCTTAAGAAAAGATAGTTTTGACTTCTTTTGTTTTAATAGCAACCAGAAAATTAGGCCATCTATTTTGCTGTACTGAAAATATATTTCCTGCTTTCTCATTTTGTTCTTTCCTACAGACTTACACTAAGTTTCTATTGGACACCTTTCTTTCTTTCTTTCTTTCTTTCTTTCTTTCTTTCTTTCTTTCTTTCTTTCTTTCTTTCTTTCTTTCTTTC
>JANHFL010005798.1:39131-100509 GCA_032468155.1 Oxyrhabdium leporinum | reverse complement strand
CCAAAATACAGGTAATCCCCGGGTTACGAGCGTTCCCTTAGCGAATTTAAAGTTTAAAGTTACGCGATCAGCACCCTTTAGTGTTTACAAACAAGTCCCAAAACTATGAATCTTGCAGCACCACAGAAGTTGCTCGCCCTTACGAACAGTGGCAGAGGCTCTGCAACATTTGTCCTGCACTTTGGAGGGCCCACCCCTCCAAATCTACATTTTAGCCAGCAATGTGCTGAGCGAGGCCTGCATAGGGCTAAACAGAGCTCCATTTTGGCCGGCAAAGTACCGGGTGAGGCCTGCGGAGGCCTAAATGGAGCGTCGGAGGGGTGCTTGCGGTTGAGAGGCTTGAGAAGAGGCAGGTTGGGAGGGGGGGAAAGCAATTGTGGAGAGCATGAGGTATTTCAGAGGGTCGGGGAGGCCTTAGGTGGTCTTAAGCAGGTGGCCTGTTCCATCACTAGGCCCCCCATAGCCTTCCCCACCTCATGTGCACTTAACGAGCCTCGCATTCGATTAGCAAATGCGTGGGCGAAAGGAGGGAGTGATCGCGTTCAAGGTACAAGGTTCACTCCCACGAATCCCCGGGTTACGAATGGAACGGGCAGGCTCCATTACATTCGTAACTCGAATACTACTTGTGGTGTATAAATGCAATGGAAGTGATTCATCTGTTCTATTAGCCTGAAAAATAAAGGCTGAAGATCAAGAAGCATAAAAAAGCAGGCTCAAAACAGAAGCCTACAATAAAAAGAGACTGAGACATATTGACTTCCAGATGTTACTGCACTAAAGCTTCCAACATCCTCAGCATGTACAACCAACAAATTCTGGCAGTTATAGTCAACCCATCTGAAAGGCCCTACATTTGATTTACAAGATGATACTGTTATGTTCTGTGAAAAAAAGTCAGTTGTATGAATTTCAGCTGTCTTTTTCTGGATTGACTAGTACTTAGCTATGAGGCTGGATGCAGACTTTAAAGGCAATTAGTGTCCAGCACCAAGTCTTGTTTCTTTATCTTCAGTTGTAAAAACTCACACAGCCAAATATGACTAAATAAGGAAAGATCTTTGAAAGCCAACACAGCCATTTACAAAAAAAAATTAAAAAATATTTCGGAAGGAAAAAAAATATGTGGAGGAAGCTATTTTGGAAAGGTTTAGGAGAGTCTTGGGCAGGGGGAAAAAAAAAAAAGCCCAGCCAGAATTGGAAGAAAGGGTTTCATTGGAAAGCTTCCTTCCACATCGAAGTCCAAAATGTCAAAACATTGTGAAGTTTTAAAACCACATTAAAGTCATCTTTAATTACCTCAGTTAAGAAAGTAATTACAAATATATATGCATGTATGTGTGTATGCACACGCATATGCAGGTACATGTATGTAAATATACTTTCCCCCCCTTTTTTTTACCTCCAGCACTGGTCCAGCTCCCAAAATAGTTCTCTCCACTCCGCTAGCATAACCCTTTTGACTCAGGGCAGTGAGACAGTGGATCAAGAAGTTTGTGCTTTGGGTTTTTCCTGATCCGCTCTCGCCAGAAATAACAATGCACTGGTTCATGTGTTTCTTCAGCATAGCGTGGTAGGCTACGTCAGCGATGGCAAAGATGTGGGGCTCCAGCTTCCCAAGTTGGTGGTTCTCGTACATCTGGACGTACTTGGGGTTATAGATGGGCAGAAATTTGAAAGGGTTGATGGCAATGAGGATGCTGCCCACATAGGTATAGATCTTCTGTTTCAGGAAACGCCGCTTGAGGTTTTCCAACAGGGTGGTCTCCGTCAAGTTGGGGAGGTTGCACATATCATTGAAATGTTGCCAAGGAAGAAAGCCCCTTTCAACCAGTCGCCGGGCTTCCTCCTGGTTCTCTTCTTCACAGGTCTGCTGCATGTGGACGTATTTGATAGTCCCATCAGCATTCCTCTCTTGTAAAACAAAATAATAACCATCTTCCCGAGGATGGTCATCCTGGGCCCGGCGAGGCCAAAGCAGGACCCTATGGACAGGAGGGTCATTCCCATCTAATACCCATTCCTCTCCCCCTGTCTCCTTCACCTCCACAAGTACATAATGCTTAGATAGGTCCAAAGTCAAGGAGCCAATAACATCCTTAATGACCTCGGTGGCTGTGGCATCCTTAGTTGCTGTTACCCTGCAACAGGAACTGTGTTCTGTTGAGAGCTGGGGATAAATATGAAGGGCATAGGTTACATTCTCTGGACAAGTTGCACTGCTGACATCTTTTAAACTCATCCTGGACCATGCCCTGCCTCGGCATGCCGCCCTGGCTTGATGCACTGGGCCAGTTATCTGAAAACAAGGAAGGAGAATATCAGAAATATATCCCAATTTGAGATACTGTCACAGCAGACACAGAAGAGTAACATCCCTAATCGTTTTCCAGTCGGGTCAGGAGTTTTTGGTTGGCAAGATAAGACTGAAAAGATAACAAGATAAGACCAATAGAAATGTAACTGCAGAAAAGGCATAAGGACAAACACGAAGACATAGTCAGCACCTATAAACGCATTTTAAAGCTTGGGATTGCAATGCTGACTGGATAAAAAAAATGCAAATTCCATACCCCCAGATTCCTAGCTGGTGTTTCATATTTCAGCAATAATAACAGGAATGGGGGCACTCTAAAGGTGCAGGGCAATCATCTTCCAAACATACCAGTTAGTTTTGCCACGTTCCCATTTTTCTCTCCACAAAAGAGTCTCTCTGCAACAACACACACCAATCACTCAGCAGGAGGAAATAACTGTTGAGTTCTGAACTGAAGAATCTTCTTGGATGAGAAGCAAAACATTTTCAAAGAAAAAAAAAAACCAAGAAAGTCCAGTTGCCTTTTGGAAGAAAGCTCCTTTAGTGTTTAAGATGTCACTGTGCAAAGGGTCTCCTGGCCAGAGCCTCCAACTGCCGTTCAAGCCAAAGCTGGGAGTCCAGAAGGATTTCCAAGCTGTGAGCCAAACTGATATTGGCAGACCTGCCAAAACCTACAACCCGACCTACGAATATTCTCAACAATTTCTAACCAAATTGATACGTCTGCAAATATATCAAACCACCCAAACAGACATTTCAAGTCCATGCAGTGTAGATACAGAGAGCTTGAGCTCTAGGCCAAAAAGTTCCAACAATGACATATCATCTCAGTAATTCACAAATGGGAAGCCACTCTTTCCTCAAACTGCAATAAGGAGGCATAAGCATTTTCCATCTATGGATTCTACTTGCTAGTTTCCGGGAGATATTTGGCTAATCACTAAGCTGCAGGCAGACTCAGAAGTAGATTAGTACTGTCTCAACAAAAGTCTACAAATCCACAGTACGCTGAGTAAGACAGCGCCAAATCAAAGAAGAGCAGGGTTATTATATCTTGAAGTGAAATAATTTGAGTCCTTCCTTCAGCAAGACCACTAAGCACTTAATCTCTCTGTATGACCCAAAGGTGTTTTTCAAAGGGCAACTGGACTTTCTTGGGTTTTTTTCCTTGAAAATATTTCGCTTCTCGTCCGAGAAGCTTCTTTAGTTCTCACCCCTGATCCATATGATTGGGAATCTCCACAGGCCTCTCTGTATGACTTTCTTCAGGTATGTGTTACAGTACAGAGGAATTTTAGCAATTGCCAAAATTGAGGAAACCGCCTACTATTATTAACATTTTCATTGAGGAACTATATTATAGTCTGCAAATTATAGTTTGAAAAAAAAATTCTATAGGAACCGAAAGTTTCCTACAGGATGCAACAACAACTTTTTAAAATGCACTATCACGTAATAATTGGCTTACAGATAAATACTTAGTTGTCATGACTGCTGTATTCTATGTTTAGGACCTCTTATTTTCAGTTTTTCAGAAAGGGGTACTTGCCCTAAAGAGAAATGCAGAAAAATTGACAACCAAGGCTACTATACAAGAGAACATTACTCAGCAAGTTCTTAACCAAGGATTTTTAATTTTTTCCTCTAAAGAACAGAAACAAAGATGTGCATTTGAAAAATGAAAAAAACCCAGTAAGATAACTTGCACACCTCATACATTTTAATAGACTCAATAAAGGCAACTTCTTATTTTTATAATAGAATTTTAATTCAGCAAATTGAATTCATTTTACTTCCAATCTCATAAAACAGATTTAGTTGTAAAACATCTCACACATCCCGCTTTCTAAGAGAAAATTACTTTGCCTACATACGAAGTAGTGGTTATTATTCTGAGCATGGTTATGAAACTGGATTGAGATCTAAACAGTTTACACTGCAAATCAGACTATTAAAAAGCATAACAGGTCAAAAATGTTTTGATAGGGTAGGCAAACTAACTTAGAAAGCCACCCTAAATACTGGTTATCCCTAACCCAAGGGTTGAACCATCTTCTGGAGAAAACTGATATGGGAGGAACTGCATAAGAGACAAAAAGGGAAAGACTCCTTAAATATGTTACAAAAATGAGTAAGATAAAAATAGCATGCAAGAAAATTTATTCTATACCTGAAAAGGATAAAAATGACTGATGCAATGATAACACAAATTAATTCCACCAATATTATAAGCTTGTACCAAAGGTTATTCAAAAAAATTTTTCATCTGAAAAGCACACTTCTGTGCGCTAAGTTGTTTAGTATATATATGAAACTACCATGTTTCCTGGAAAATATGACCTCTCCTGAAAATAAGGCCAAGCCTGATTTTTTAGGCTGGGCATAAATTATACATACCGAAAATAAGCCCTAGTGAAGGGGGTGGGCGTGGCCAGCACAGGAGGCAGCCCTCCCCTTCCTTGGTCACCTCAAGGCAGCTGGGCCCCTTAATCAGGACCCGCGGATCAGCTGAGCCGATTGGGAGCTGCCTCTTTTTCTAGCTCTCTGGCTGCCTGGAGGTGTTTCGTGCACACTCTTGCCAGCCCCGGCCCTGCCACAGCACCAGGCAACCTGCCAGCCCCGGCCCTGCCACAGCACCAGGCAACCTTGCAGTCGAGGGCCCCTTGTCAAGTCCCGATCCAGGGCTCACCATGGGGGGGGCACGGGGGACGATGGAGCTGCAACCATCGGAGCTAGCGAGTCCAACAACGAGTGAGGCGGCGGTGGCGGAACACATCAGAACAGCGCTGGCCATTCTCCTGGCCGGGTCTGGCTGTGAGCAGCATCGGCAGGCAACAAGGTGTGCTCCCGGCACAAAGAACAGAGAGGCGGCAGTGATGGTGACGGGACTTCCGGTGGCAGCACAACACAGCCACTCGTCAGCTGTTCGCCACTGCAGCCGTGCATGCACTTCCAGCCATGCTTTCCAGGACTCTGCACCATGCCATCGGCCCGGCCATGCCACTGTGACCGGATGTCCCGTTGCTGCCGCCACCTCCCTGTCTCTTGTTGCCTTCTGGTGCTTCTCGTGGCTAGAGTGTGTGGGTTTAGGGTAGGGTTCTGCAACCTTAAACACTCAAAGAGACATTTGGACCTGTTTCCCACCAAACCTGGGTGAGCATGGCCAACTCAACATCGTTCCCACCCACTCATGTGACCCCCCCCCCAGCCACACCTACCCAGGTGTTGTGGCTCCCAGTGTTTTCTGTGGGAAATGGGTCTATCTTTCTCTCCCTCCCTCCCATTTCTGTTTTTCTCTTTTTTCCTGCCCCTCCCCCTGTCTCTTCCTTTTCTTTTCTTTCTCTCTCTCTCCCTATTCTCTCTCTCATTTGTTTCTCTTTTTCCTCTCTCTCATCCTCTCCCTCCATCATTTTCTCATTTTTTCTCTCTCTCTCTCTCCTTCTTCTCTTTCTCTCTGTCTCCTTGTGGCTCTTTGCTACCCCTTTCTTCCCTGAAGATGACACTGCCTTGAGCTGCTGCCTTTGAAATGAACTGCGCCTTTGAGGAAGCCGGGCAGCACTGGGTCTGGGGGAGGGGCAGTGGAGGCATCAGGGATGCTTCCCCCTTCCTGAGCAAGCCGGCCCTGGAGGAGTACGAGCTGCCACCGCGGCTTCCCTGAAGACGACCTCACGCGGCCCCCTGGCTGGTTGTTTTGGGGCCAGGATGGCACACACGATCGGGGATACCCTCCTCAAGTGAGCGGAGTGGAGTGATGAGTGAAAAGAGTCCTCCGGGGAAGCTTTAAATCTTGCACTGGGGACTTTTGCCACCCGAGGATGCTTTTCAATCAAAGCACCACTCAGCTGCAGGAATAAAGAAGTGGAGCAAGTCGGGGATCCTCTTGCATCTTATCTGACTTCCAGCTCCGTCACATTTCTCGTCATTGTGTGCAGGGAAACAAGTTGTACCGTAAAAAAACCCCCACCTTCTCACGAGTTCAATCAATTAATTCCAAGTTCTTGACCTCGCAAGAAGTTTTTTTTTTACGGTACAACTTGTTTCCCTGCACACAACAGTGAGGTACAAGACTGAGCTGGAAGTCAAGTAAGACACGCGTCTCACTTCTTCCCTGCCCCACCCCTCCCCACCTGCTACCCCCAAATTGCATCCCTAAAGGGGGCGGGTGGCTAAGCGAGGGGCAGGAAGCCCTCCCATGCCCAGCGAGGGGTGGGGAGAAGAGACGGCAAGAGGAGCCCTGTCTCATTCCAAGCATCTCACTTCTCCCCTGCCCCACCCTGCTACCAATCAGCAGGCCATGGGCTGAGGTTAAGGGGCTGAACAGCCATGAGGTGGCCGCCTCCTGCACCTCAAAAATAACCCCTCCCCTGAAAATAAGGCCAAGCTCTAATTTCGGGGGTCAAAAGAAAAGACCCACCGGGGAAATACGGTATTAGGAAAAGTTACCTAGAGTTTTGAACTGTAGTACTTTCAGGATGCTGACAACATCTAACCGTAGGTGTGCATAACAAGCCACCATGAACTCTGAATAAAAATTCACATATTATATAAATGATGTAGTTATGATTGCATCATATATGACACACACACTGTATGTAATTTACAATATCTACATGATGATGTTGCGACATGCATGTTATAATCTGTCCTCACCTCACCCATTTTTCCATTAATGCCTACATACCCAACCCTATCTTTTCTTGATATCAGAATTTTAAATCCTGATGTGATTTCATGGATACTATGAGGGCAAAAAGAAAAATGTAATCTAGCCAAAGAAAATACAGTTTTTACTGAGTTCAAAGAGAAATCAAGGAAGAGATTCAATTGCCTGAGTAGGATTATTCTTCCTTTTAAGTACAGGCAATCCTTGATTTATAACTGTAATGGAGCCTGCCCATAATTGTCTTAAATTGTGATTATCATAAAGTGAGTCACTTGAATGGACCACTTTTATAATTGTTTTGTCGTGGTTGTAAAATGTACACCATAGTTGTTAAACAAAACCATTATTTGCTGTAGGGTGTTTTTGCCAAAAATCTAAAGTAAATGCCCTTTTTTAGCCAAAACATTGTAAATCAGAGCAGTGGTGGGATTCAATTTTTTTTGCTACTGGTTCTGTGGGGGTGGCTTATTGGTCATGTGACTGGATGGGCGTGGCCACCCATACCCCATTTTGGGCCTAGTGGGCTTCCCTGAAGCCTCCCGGGAGCCAAAATGGGGTGCGGGGGGCCCACACCACACCTCTGCATGCCCCATTTCGGGCCTAGTGGGCCTCACTGCAGCCTCCTGGGAGCCAAAATGGGGCTGGGGGGCTGCGCTGCACCCCCCCCGCACCCTGTTTCAGGCCTAGTGGGTCTCTCCAAAGCCCCCTGGGAGCCAAAACAGGGTGTGGGGAGGCCGTGCCACACACACCACACCCCGTTCCGGTCCAAGTGGGGCTCCTTGCACTTACCTGGGAGCCAAAACGGGGCACGTGGGGAACTTCAGGAAAGGGCAGGGTAGGAAGGGGCGGGGCCAGCCAGAATATTTTCTACTGGTTCGCCCAAACTGGCCTGAACCGGCTGAATCCTACCACTGAATCAGAGTCATGTGACTATGGAATGCTCCAAATGGCCATAAATAGGGGAATGCAGCCATCAGGACTGGCTCATACATACCTTTGGGGTTCCATTGCAACTATGGATGGTCTCTAAGTGACCAATTATAAGTTGAGGATTATTACTCAGATACACAGTTCAAGTATATTCTTGAAGTGGGATGTCCACATTTCACTGTGACCAGAAAGGCTTTTGTAAAAATAAAATGAATATTCCAGCTGCATTTTTTCTTTAAAATGCCAGATGTAGCCATGGTAAAACATCTCAATTATCTTATACTTAGATTACTGTAGGATATCTTGTAGGGCTGTCTGGTTATGACCAATTATATGATACATCAGATTCCCTTGTTTTAAGCTTCATTAGCAACTTATCACTTATTGGGCATAATCTGACTTGCACATTGTTTAATATATTGCATTCCCCCTTACAAATCTGACGAGAATTTTTGGAAGATACCCATTTCACTGCCTCAGCATTATGGAGGCATATATAATAAGAACATAAACTAGTCTTGCAAGTGAGTAGTTGGAGGCTCTGAAATTTTTTGCCAAGTCAGATTCCTTTTTTCTCCATTATCCTGGTACTGAGAGAGAACATGCCATCTAAACAGAAGCTATACTTGGATGATGTATCTGTTTTACCAGAGTTTTAATTAGATTTTTAACTGCATGTGTACAAACACACATTTTATTTTTATATAGCCACTTCCAAAAACAGTTTTGGCAGAAAGTCATTATATATTAAGTATTTATATCACAACTGAAATATCTGTAATCTAAATAGTATTCCTCTCACTTGTCAGATCAATAGTCTCTCATCCTGATGTTAGATAGCAGAGTCCCTCTATATCTGAGGTTAAGAGTATATCAGAACTACAACTACAGGGAAGTATATTGACACAATACAAAGAAGAACACAACTATATTAAGAACCCTGCTATAAATTCATTTACCAAACTGGCAACTGAAAAGGGAAATCAAAACAGAAAAGGCTTTGTGTTTCCTGGCTATAAGCTTTGCCAGAATGAACTGGCTGCAGCATGACTGCTAAACAGATCTATTTAAGGAAAAATTAAGAATTAAGCAAGCTGTCGATGCATATCCAAAGGGAAACGTCAGTTTTCAAGGCAGAAAAAGTCATTCCTTATTTCCTAGGGAATACGTGACACATGGGAGATTACTTCTCCTTTTAGTTAACCCACGCTGTTATCTCAAAGGGAAGCTGTGGAATCTTTCCTTCAGATGAAACAGGCTGAATATGTATGTGGGATAAAAATAAATGTGACAATTTCAAAGATTCTTCTACCAAAGGCAAACTATAAACTTATAAGAGGGAAAAAAAGGGTTTATATTTGTGACTTAGAAAATATTTTGCAGTATATTTTTATTGAATTCTTCCAATTTTAAAGGTTAATATCCAATGCCAGACAGGCTCCTGTGTGGACTCATGTTCTAACCTCTTTCAGTTAGCTGATGTTCAATTTATAAAGAAAAGAATCCTTAACTTGTATACCTTATGGCTACAACAAAACATGGTAGGGCATATCCCCCCAGTCTGTCCAAAGCAGTGGTTTGGTCTACATAAACCCATAATTTTAAATTGCATGCTTAACTAGTGAATCATGCCAATGCTAAAACGGGAAAGCTAACATTATAACAAAGTAGTGCAGGAAGGAAGAAAAAGAAAAGGCAATATGGCCATTTCAAGAATCCTTCATTTTTATATAGGCATTTTAGCGTATATGTAGCATCTTATTGTAGACTCAATTCTTAGCAGAAATTAAAGACATCTGCAGATTACAGTTAACAATTTATTTATTAAATGTGTGTGCTGCCCATCTTGCTGCAAAGAGACTCTCGCAGCTTATAACATCATACAATCAGAGATAGGCCCAATACTCTTCAATATCTTCATAAACGATTTAGATGAGGGAATAGAAGGGGAATTTACCAAATTTGCAGATGATACTAAGCTGGCAGGAATAGCTAACACCTAGAAGATAGGCTCAAGATCCAGATGGATCTTGACAGACTTGAACACTGGGCTCTATCTAACAAAAAGAAATTAAACGTAGAGAAAAGTAAAGTCCTAGACTTAGGCAAGAAAAACCAAAAGTACACATATAGATTGGGTGTAACCAGGCTTAATAGCAGTAACTGTGAGGAGGATCTTGGAGTCTTAGTGGACAACCAGCTAAATATGAGCCAGCAGAGTGCAGCAGCAGCCAAAAAAGCCAATGCAATCCTAAATTGCATTAACAAAGGGGTACAGTCAAGATGAAGTGAGGTACTAATACCACTCTATAAAGCCTTAGTAAGAGCACACCTAGAGTACTGCATCGAGTTTTGGTCACCGCACTATAAAAAAGTTGAGGCTCTAGAAAAAGTGCAGAGAAGAGCAACCAGGATGATTAGGGGACTGGAGACTAAAACCTATGAAGAACGGTTACAGGAACTGGGCTTGGCTAATCTAGCAAAGAGAAGGACCAGGGGAGACATGATAGCAATCTTCCAGTATCTGAGGGATTGCCACCGAGAGGAAGGGGTCAAGCTATTTTCTAAAGCACCTGTAGGCCAGTCAAGGAATAATGGATGGAAACTGAACAAGGAGAGATTTAACCTGGAAATAAGGAGAAATTTTCTGATGGTGAGAACAATCAACCAGTGGAACAGCTGGCCTTCGGACGTTGTGGGAGTTTCATCACTTCAGACTTTCAAGAAGAGATTGAACTGCCATTTGTCAGAAATAGTGTAGGGTTTCCTGCTTGGGCAGAGGGTTGGACTAGATGACCTACAAGGTCCCTTTCAACTCTGTTAATCTAATCTAATATATTTCATTCTTTGACAAAATGACTAAATTAGTAGTAAAATGCCACGGACATAGTATACTTAGATTTCAGTAAGGCATTTGACAAAGTAGATCACAACCTACTTCTTGGTAAGCTAGAAAATTATGGGATAAACAGCATCACCACCAGATGGATTTGTAACTGGCTGACAAATGGTACTAAATGAGTAGTTCTTAATGGTACTACGTCTGCATGGAGGGAAGTAAGCAGAGATGTACCACAAGGTTCCGTCTTAAGGCCAGTACTCAATATCTTCATAAAAGACTTAGATGAGGGAATAGAAGGAGAACTCTTCAAATTTGCAGATGATACTAAGCTAGCAGGAATAGTCAACACCCCAGAAGACAAGATCAGGATCCAAAATGATCTTGACAGTCTTGAACAATGGACTCTATCCAGAAAAATAAAGTTTAATGCAGAAAAAAAACAAGGCTTTACACTTAGGGAAAACCAAAGGTATAAGTACAGATTAGGTGAAAGTTGGCTCAAAAACACTAACTGTGAGAGGGACCTTGGAATCCTAGTGGACAATTGCTTAAATATGAGCCAGCAGTGTTTACAAAACTTTAGTAAGACCGTACCTGGAATACTGCCTGCAATTTTGGTCACCACAAAATGATCTTGAGAGTTTGGGAAAAGTGCAGAGAAGAGCTACTAAGATGATTAAAGGTGGCAACGATTGGAACAACTTCCTCTCCGATTAAGTACTCGGACAAAGTCAAGGGTCGCTTCACCATCTCGAGGGATGATTCCCAAAGCCAGCTGTATCTGCAAATGAACAATCTTAAATCGGAGGACACAGCCGTTTTTTACTGTGCTGGAGACACAGTGAGAGGAAGTGAATCTGAAGTTAAACAAAAACCTTCAGAGCAGCTCTTCAACTTGGCTCAGCCCCAGGTCCTGGATTGGCTAATTAGGATTCACCAACATATACTGAGATATTTTAGGATTGTTTTGTCCTGGTTGTCCTGGAAGAAAGTATCCTGGAAGACAATGAACATTGAGGAAAAGATCTTCAAAATCCCAGTTTTCCTTCCCTGTTTGCAAAGTGATCTGACTTCTAAGAAAAATAACCGAATGGAATTTTCTCCTTTACTATCATGGCAGAAATCTCAAAAAGGAAACTTCAGGATAATCTTTCTAAATATCCAAACTGACATTCACATATTGAGGAAACATCTGGACCTAAAGAATCTCCTCAGAGGATTAGAAAGATGTGTCCTCTCCACACTTTGGACACCAGGGGGCAATGTTGACACATGAAACTCCATGGCCGGTGGGGGAGGGGGGAGGAGAGAATAAATCCATTCTAAATAGATATTGTCTAATTTTGGAGGGGTGACAGTTGTTATTTCTGTATTTGTTCCCTGAAAATCTCTAAAGAAAATTCCACCTCTCAGGAGGCCACAATCCTCCCTTTGAAACGGAAAAGTTTTATTTTTAAATAAAGATGTGTTTTATTTCTGGTTTCATCATCATACTGTCCAGGCAGTTCAAAACCTCGATGAAATAAATAATAATAAATAAAAATAAAAATGTAAAGGAATGTTGCATCACGTTTGGTGAACATGCAAAAAAAAGCTAAAAAAGTAGTGGACTTTAGACACTAATCCAAAAGAGATTGATGGTAAAACTACAATTGAAAGCAGAAACTTTTCTCTTTGGACCAAAATACAAGCAACTAGGGGGAAAAAAAGCATAAAAATTGCTTTTATATTTGATAACTGTTGGGAGAATATTATACCCTTAAAAATGGAAAAACTCAATGCCACTCTCAATGGAAGGATACAAGGTGAAGATGGTGGAATCAGCAGAGAAGACTAAACTAAAATTTTTAGTTAGAAAATTATTTATAAACATTCCATAAAACAGAAAAAGACATAATCACGATTTGTGGTTTTGATGTTTAGAAAAAAATGGATAATAGAAAAACTTGAGCTCTTTTTAACAATCAGAGTTAATATTAACATACTTATATTTGCTGCAGAAGAAATACCAAAATTGTTTTTTCTGTTTCTTTTCACCCTCATTCTGAATTTTAAACTTCCTTCCTTCCTTCCTTCCTCCCTCCTTCCCTCCTTCCCTCCTTCCCTCCCTCCTTCCCTCCCTTCACATAAGCAATTACTTTTTTTTAATATAAATCTTTTGGAGACGTTTATTTCGTATTCCGCAACAAATTCTTCACCCCTGTTCAGAGAGTCTGTGTTAACCTACAAAACATTATTACTGTAATTATAATTGCTTAAACCTAGTACACACAATCATAAAGTGCTTTCCTGCACTTTAGCCAAGTGAGACATAAGGAGTGAGCAAGACGGTTTTCCTGACCCCTATTTTTTTGTATAGACCTTAATTTTTTTATCCAGTAATGGTAGTTTTCTTCATTCATCACTTCACTTGTTTGTTCACGGGATACAACAAATATTGGACCAAGTAGGATTCACCACCTGGTGCTTAATCTTACTTATTCAAGATCAGTGGCTATCATCTGCTCTGGCTTGGTTTCAGCCTATTTGTTTTCTGGGCATTCTTTGCATAACATCTGTTTTTCAGATAATTTTCTTTGCTTATGTTTTATGTATTCAATCTTTATGGAATGTATAGATTTTATAACAGCTTGCCATCCCTCCAGTGGATTTTAAATTACCATTTATAAGCATTTGATCTACCAATCTTTTAAATGAAAAATTCTTCTCGTATTAGGAATATGATTTTCTTGTCAGGAAAAAAAAACAATTTTCAGTTTTAATGTACCTAAATTAGTAAAATCTGACCCTGTCAGGAGGGAATCTAAAATGTTTAAACATAAATAAATCTAATAACTGTATATGTAATATTCTACTTACACACACACACACACACACACACACATCTTCCCTTCCCTTCCTTTCCCTTCCCTTCCCATCCCTGGAAGCCAATGTAGTTGAAATTTTAGAAATAAGGTCAGACAGAGCTCTTCAGGAAGGCTTTTAAAAATTAATTAACAATTTATGTTTATATATTGCTCTGATTACAGAATTAATACAAACAATTCTGATTTTAATTGTATTTTTCATGTTTGTGCTTTATTATGGATGTTATGCCTCATGAGGTGTCTTATAACAGTTGTAATGATAGAAAAATTTAATAAATAAATGCTAACTTACAATTCTGAGCAAATTAAGAGAAATAATTATCTTTTATTTTCCACTTCCAAGATCTGGCTTGTTAAAAATAATTGTGAGGTATTATTCTGAACATAAGAAATCTAGCTACAGGATTGGTTCTTTATACTATATGATAACAGAAATCAACAATGTGTGCAGATTTAATCTCTAGTTTGTATTCCAATTGCAATGAAAAAATATGCAGGATTTTTTGATAGAACCCAGAGACGACTGATCTAGCTTAACATTGCAAGAAACATTCAGAATTGTAGATTATTTTTACACAATAAATCCTGTATCTGGATCATTGCATTCTGGATTTCTTTCAAGATCCAATCAAAACCCTTAGCATTCTGTTATTCTGCAGCCCCAAATGAATAAGCCTTTTTTTTTAATGAGACTGAGCAACAATTTCTTTTAACTTTGGCACATTTGTATTTTTTTAAAAATCCATCACTCTAATACCTACTATAGTTTATAATTGTCAAGAGAGAAATTTTATCAACAGTTTCTATTATATGTTAATCATTTTCATTTGACAGTGATATAGGATTTCCTGCAGGGGTTGGACTAAAAGACGTCCAAGGTCCCTTCCAACTCTGTTATTTGATGATGATGATGATTATGATGATGAGTGGGGAGATGATGGTTCCATAATTCACTGGCTCATTGCACCCACCATAATGACATTGTTTACCTCTCACACATCTCCTCAGACACAAATGTCAGGTACCATCTAGTCTAACCCGGTGCTCAGTTCAGGATCAATTAAAGCATTTCAGACAGCTGATATCCACACTCTGTTTGAAGTTCTCCAATGAAAGGTGACATGTCACTTCATGTGCAGCTTGTTTCCACTCGTTCTTCCAGATGTCTAGCCTGCACCAATTTCCTTGTAGTTTTAATCCACTGATTCTGCTCCTGCATTCTAGAATAACAAAGAAAAAATCCACTAGCTGTTCTGTGGACAACATTTTAAGTATTTAAAAACATCTATCATATCTTTGCTTAGTAAACTCTTCTATACACTATACTAAGCCTTTTACTTGTTCATTATAGGATATTCTTTCCAGACTTTGTAGCATCTTGCTAAGTTTCGTCTGAACTTGCTCCTGTTTGCTTATTTCCTTTTGCCTGGAACTAGAAACGGTGTTTGAAGTAATACATCAAAGCAAGATAGTGGGGGACAATTAGCACCATAATATGGTATCTATGTATTGCAAAATAGCACTTGCCTTTTTAGAAATTGTATAACACTGTTGGCTCAAGCAACCAGATTGTTTTCACATACATTACCACTAAGATAGGTTTCCCTATGCACCAGAGACAATTTCCTTGTGTGTACAGTCACACTTAGCCAAATAAAGTATTCAGTTCAATTCATTCTTCCTACTCAGACACAGAACTTTATATTTCTCTGTGAAATTTCATCCTGTTCCTTTCAGCCATTGTCAAGTCTATCTAGATCTTTTGAAGTCTTCTCTCTCTCTCAGCTAAATTGTTAGCCACTTCTTGTAGTTTGGTGCTATGTGCAAATTTGGTCATCAAATCCATCATCCAGGCTATTAATAAAAATACAGAGCAGTATAAATCCTGTGATATTCACCTTGATTCTATAATCTGATGTGAAGTCATTTATGAGTATTCTCTGTGTATGTTCATTTAGCCAATTATAAATCCATCTTACAGTTTGATAATAAATCTATTTTTATCATTTTATTAAAGAGGATATCATGCCCGCAGTATTTCCATGATCTATAATTGCCAGCCTGTTTTAAAAGGGTGATAAGGTAAGTCTAGCTTGAGTTGTTTGCGATAAGCTCATGCTGGGGTTTGTCTTTTTAATTGTCGCTTTCCTATCCAAGCACTCCCAAACATGCTGTTTAACCATCTGTTTCAAAACCTTGCCTTTCCTAGACTTCAAGCTGACAGGTCTGTAATTGCCCAGGTCCTCCTCCTTTCCTTTTTAAAACACAGGGACAAACATTTTCTCTCCTCAAGTCTTCTGGGCCTTTACCAATTCTCCAGGAGTTCTCAAAGATCACAGTTAGCAGTTTTGTGATCTCTTCACTAGTTTCTTTAGTATCCTGGGATGTAATCCATCTGGCCCTGGATATGTGAATTCATTTAAATGAGCTAAATATTTTTTATTAGTTCTGAACTGCAGTTTCCTTCTTCCACTAGTGAAACAGTGGTGGCCAGATAGGGTTTCACTTCCCTTCTGAGAGAAGACAGATGTAAAATATGGATCAAATAAGCCATCACTTGTTAACACGTCCTTCTATCCTCAAAACAGATCAATAGACTTTTTGTTTTCCTTTTTTTCCTTTTGATGTCTAAACTAATCCCAAAAATGTTTGTTCCTGACCATTTTTACATATCTAAGCTCATTCTTCCTTTTTCTTTCTGCCTTGATCTTTCATTGATTGTATGTCATTCCTTTTATTTCCTATAGATATATCCCTCCCTGTGTGAGAGAGGGAGAGGAGAGAGAGAGAGCAAGAGAGTAAGTGAGCGAGTGAGAGGAGGGTGAGAGAGATTGCACCCTTGGAGTATCATTTAATAAGGTTCTCCATTCTTTCAGGATGCTTTAACCACTATACCAAATTGGTTCTCTTCTGGATATAGTCATTCACAAATAGGTAATAATGAAAAATTGTACACAGTTAAATTTGTCTACTTCCCATTCAGGTAGTCAAACCATCAAAATTATGAGATAACCTCCCAAGCAGATAGACAAGCTGGTGTTTTGATTTAGAATTCTCCATTATCAGAGTGGAAGTCTGCCAGATAGAAATATTCAACCTCAGACATCCACAACAGTGGAAAACTGTTTGCTTTTTAATGGTATGACAGAAATTGGGGCCAGGACAAAAAGTGAGCTCATGCACATTTAATTCATAATTATATTTAATTACATTTAATTAATTAAATGCCATACGCAAGTTCAATTGCCACATTGTTGCACTTGTTCTTCTTAGTGTTTTGTTTCACTTGATTAGTTGCAAGATCCATCTGTTTTTGGGCTACAGTATGCCACTCTCATGCATGTAACACAGCTATTAAGCATGATGTTAGAAGGGATTTTCTTTTTCAGCCAGTTTTACACAGAGTCTGACACTGCTTATGGTTGGAGGAAGTGAATGGCTCAAGGTCATTTAGTAGCTCCTGTACTAAAATCTAGGGTTCCCATTCCAGCACTTTAACCACTGAACCATGCTAACTCTCATAAGAGTGATCTAATGTATTTACTATTTTTTTCAATTCAATCACATTAAGATGCTAAATCTTGTGGCAACCTTGACCTTATATAAGATTTTTGAGTACCATATACACCATTTCTCCTTTCTGTAGAGACAACCATTATTACGGCCTTGTATAACTTAAAGTTTAAATTTAGCAAAACCTTGGGTTTCCCCTTTCTTACTCACTGTCCCATGTATTCTTTTAGAACAAACAAACTTTCAGCTGAACTCTAGCATATGTGTTTGTTGGTTTATTCATTTGTCCCAGCTTTTCATCCAGGAGATGATCAAGTCAATTCAAATTACAAAAGTAGAAAAATATAGTATAAAGCAAGGAAACCAAAAAACCCCACCCTAAATAAAACAAAAGGGGAAGGGAAATATTATAATCCTACAAACATTAAAATGCAATAAACACACAATCTGTATACATACAAATCTCCAGCATACCTACAAATATACAATAAACATTAAGTTAGGAGTTAAGGCAAGTGCGGATTTGTTACAATTTTCAGAAAGCCATAGATTATATTTTATGTTCCTACTTCATTCTAAGCAAATTTGTTTTGCTTCTCAGTAATAGAAACTGATACCATTTTAATGCCAGTTTGACTTTAAAATATGACATTGCACATGTCAAGAATATTGTTTTAAAATACCAACAGAAGATTGATAAATTGTTCTTCATTTTTCACTCCATTCCAATACCTATAATGAAGAAGCAGTTGTAAAGGAAGGATTAGTGGTATATGCACAATGCTTTGTTGCAGAGGGCGATATGAATTGCATATCTTTAGTGGAGGCATTAAAATAAGGACTCTAAAACTACCCAGCTGTATGTTGAAGTCTCTACTATATAAAGATATGGAAATCGTTGCTAACTGATTTGAGCTCAAAATAGTTGTTTTGAGTGTTCTATTTGCAAAGCAAAACATCGATGTAAGGGAAAGAGAACAGCATTTTGTTCTGTAGCTGGGACAAAAATGTGGCTATTTCAAGCAACATTGAGTGTTCCATTGCATTCATGGTAACTTGATGGGACTATTATTTTGTATCCTACTACTACCACCATTATCAATTTGCCAATACCAGTTTGGCCAGTAAAGCAGATTTTATTGGCTGTAGCTAGGTCCATTTATTTGGAGAGTAGAGTTCTGGGGAATAGAAGGAGCACAGCAGGCATATAAGCAAACAGATGGCTACCACTCAAGCTGGAAATCCTCCATCCTTCTTTAGTTCAAGTGTGCTTCTCTTCTAGTATTTGATGTCACTGAGAGGTGGGTGGTGAGACAGGTTTGGGGGGGAAAGTAGGGAAGAAAAGAAATATTCTTTTCCAGTCCTCTATTTTTCAAGCAGCCCTTCCTCTTTTTTTCTCAAAAATACCCATCCTGTAAGGTCTGTTTTCAAATTTGAAGAATTGTTCTTTGTATTAGGTGGGATCTGTAATAAACAATAGTGCTTCTGCGCTACTTCCTAGATTCACATATATAGATCTGCAAAAATCTATAAAAACACTAGTTGAAGCAAAATTAGATTCAGAAAACTCTGTTTTTGTTTCCTGATGTGCTTGTGAAAATTTTTGCAGAGCTGATCTGGTGACCTATATACAGAAATACATACACATGGAATATCAGAATATTGCTTCTTTTCACTTTAAGCAGAGTATTTTGCTTTGCTTTGCTTTGCTTTGCTTTGCTTTCTCCCTTATCTTCACCCAGACAAAATTTAGGGCTAGCCTGGTAACTAGATCTAATAGTCTAATAAAAAACCCATATCTAAAACAATCAGGAGTGAGAGTGGAAGAAAAGTAATCAATGGAAGGAGATTCAGAAAAAGGTTCAGGTACAGGTAGAAGGGAAAGCATGCCTTATGGTAGATGAAATGGATGAAACACTCGGTGCAGGATCATTCCTTTAGTATAAATGGAAGAGACTGATTATCCTTTGCCCAGTCAACAATTATTAATAACCCAAAGGAACAGCTCCCTCATGAATTCATGGCTATTACTGGTAGTGATGATCCAGACAAACCAGAAATCAGCCACCATCTCAAATGGCAAGATTAAGGTTCAAAAAAGAACAACTGGTGCAAAACTGTGGAGATGTAGGCAATTATGCATGCACCTCAGCACACCCAAGTTATACTATTATTCTGCAAGATGCATTGGCTTCTAATAGTCTTCTGGATACACTTCCAGTGGCTAGTTGTCACTTACAAAGCCTGTCATGATGTGGGAGAAGGTTATTTTTGGACTACCTCTCTCTGGTTGCTTCTGTCTGTCCTAATATGTTAAATGGTAGGGAAAGTCCAAATGCTATCAATTAAACAAGGCCATCTAGTAAGATTCAAATAATGTGCCTTCTCTGTCATAGCACCTGCCTGTGAAATATCATACACCCTGAGATTTGTATCCGTGATCTTGCTATCATTCAGTAAGTTCTTGAAAATGGATGTTACTTTAGGCATGGATTATGGAGATTAGTTCATCTCATCAATGTGATTCTGTATTTTTTATTATTTTAGTTAGCTTTTTTTCCCAGTCTCCATTGCTTGTTGTTTATCTTCAGTTTAAATAAACAAATAAATAATTTTAATCAGTTCAGATTTTACTTATAGAGAGTTGACTGACTTAAAACACTTGTCAGATGTATTTGATCAACATCAGATGCCCACATATTGTATCTGATCATTCATGATGCCCTTGATTTGAAAGGGGGGGGAGGTGTAAAGTAGAAAAAAAGGTATAAAGGCGACTTTGAGACTGAGTCTCAATATATTTCAATGGCATGCCTTCAAAATATGCCATCCGTACAACAATTTCCCTCTTTTTTTCCATCTTCTTGATTAATGAATTTTCTTTTGTTTGTCTCATCTCAATTTCAAATGGTCTAGTCAATAGATTATTCTAGTAGGTAACAACATAGCTGCCTGTACTGCTATGGGTAAATGCTGTAAGATTAGTAGACACTTTTACTGAAATGTGAAAGGGAAGAGAAATCTAGGCCAGTACATGGTAATTGCCACCCAGTCCTGATCCATAATCTCTCAACCACTATTCAATCTAGTTCAACTGCATTATATGGCAAGGCATTGACCATGTGTCTCCTCAAACCATAGGACTATTCAAGGTCAAGGCATTTTCTACTCTTGAGCATAAAGAAAACCCTGATAATCACAGAAGTAATCACTTTGAGCCAGGTTCTACTCAGGTGTCTCTTTTTTAGAGACAAGATTTGAAGACAGCTTTCTTCCCCCTATGTCCTCTTCCAGGCAATGCCTGCCAGCAAAAAGAAATTATGTTTTTAAAAGGAGCTACCGATAGTCTAGCCATCAAGAAAGATGCAGAGGCAGAATATTTTAGACTCTAACTGAATTTGGGATATTTACAAACTTCTTCCAAATTCACACAGAACCAGGTCGGGGGGGGGGGGCCGTGATTTAAATGTTCATATTTTTTTACATTCACAGAACCAGCGAGCTGATGTTTTATCACATAATTCTACGACTTCCCTCAAAATTCAATTCAATCCCACTGAAACATACTCTGCTCTATGAAACTTCTGAACTGAAAGGAAGATCTTTTTTTAAACTGATCAAATCCATATGCCTCGAAACAGCAGGACACATATGTGTGAGATCACATACATAATCATTAGGAAAACCCCTTGCTTCCCCTTCTCCCTTTTCCTGGGAACAGGGAGAACAAACAGCTGTACATTCCTTTTTCACTGAAAAAAGAAGTGTGTAGTTTTGTCACAGAGGTCAAACAGCAGTATTTAAAATGACCAATATCCTTCCATATGACTTTCATGGTTCTAACATGACTCATTTATCTTTGTGGCCTCTTCTGTTACTTTTGAAATATTTTGTCTGTTCATTCAGAACATTTTCTTGAACTAGGGCATGCCGAATCGTGGTATATTTGTAGAAAGTTCTATTTCAATTTTAGACGTTAAGCCCCATTTGTCCTTTACCCAACATACATAATTAGATAATGAAAGAGAGCAAATACCACTTGAGAACAATTGCTATGTAAAGTACAAGCAAAAAAAATATTTAAATATTCATTTGTGGCTGATCAATTTGATCATGTGCCATCATTGTCACCAAGTCATTGTCATAAACATTAAGAACCAAGTCATTGTCATAAACATTAAGAAAACACACAGGTAGATTTCTCTCCATGATGATCCATCTCTTCCAGGTCTTCCAACCATACAATCATTGCCATTTCAACTGAATTTATCCATCTGTGTGGATGTTACCTGTGCTGAATCTTCATATAAATTAGCTCATTTCTTTCTTCAGGTAGTTCATTTGTTGGTAGGCCATTTGTTGGTAGGCACATTCAACACCCTTGTTGAATGTCTCCTGTCTAAGATACCTCCTAGGATACCTCCTAAGATACCTCCTGTTTTCTCTAAGATGTTGAACTGCTCAGTACTCATTGGGTTCTGATTCTTGGACATCCCCTTTGCCCTTTATGTCCTACTACCCTACCATCACCCCATTTAGGTTGGGCTGGGGGATGGAGAGAAGAATCAGAGGTAATGCATATTTTGTACTCAAGACAGGACAAACTGACTGGAATAAATGAACCACTAGTACATGGACAGTTGTAGAAAGGAGCATAGAAAGTATGCAGCTTCTGTGTCCTGTAATACTTCCATCCCAGCCACCTGAGTGACTGAATGACTGACTTTGGCATCCATTGGATTGGACTTAAGAGTGATGGGAATTTTGGGAAGAGGTGGGGGAAGTAATTTGTGCAGACAATTGGAGTAAGAGATAAAGTCTGTCACAGGCAATGTTGAGAGAAGAGCTCTGGAAGGGGAAGTCCTTAACAAGGTAATTGAAGAAACAAACAAACAAAAAAAGCTTCCATTCCTATGACTGGAGATAGGAAGAAGAAGAGAAAGTTAGATAATATATGGCTTGGTTAGAATAGAAATAGAAAAGTTTTAAAACGACTTCTCTAGTTGGCATTGGTTGTTTAGTGGTTGAGTTTCCATTCTTGTCTTTCTTATATATAATTACTTTTTTTTAGACAATAAAGATTCTGGATTGGCATAGTTGGTTTGCTGAAAGATTAGCATTTATGTTCTTTCTACATATTATTGTACCTTGTGGGTGTCAAATTCAGAGGTGCAATTAGAAAACTGGAGAAAGCAGCACCAATTTGATAGTAGAGCTTTTGGTTCTTGTATTTTTCTAGTAAATAGTAAATGCTGGTGAAATATTATTAGCAAGTTAGACAAAATAGTAGTGATATGGGTAATATTGGTTCTTGTCTATTATAATATTAAAGAACATTACTTTCACAGTTAAGCAGCGTCACCAATATTTTTTAAAAAAACCAACACAAACTATGAAGCATTTAAATAAACTTCATGCTATAGTTATGGATAGAAAATTCAAGCTGAAGGTGATAAATAGCTGCTAGTTGAACAATAAAGGAATGTTAGTTCTTCTTTGAATGGGATGAATGTACCTCTGTCAAGTTGAGCTGCTGGGTATGAATTTCAATTTTTTAAAAAATAAAAATTGTTCTATTTGACAACTTTTAGCTGTTTGTCATCAGCATAGACTATATTGGATGAAAATCAAAGGAGCAAAGGGCTTTAGTGAGTTCCCATGGTTTTGTATGACCAGAAATATACAAAATATTCTGAGTTATATAACTTGTGCTATTGTACATTTTAGTCCATTAGGATACAGTCAATTTGAACTGGGTTCAACAAGAAAAATCTAATTGGTTACATACCAAAAGAAAAATATCCAAGGCACCTTTATATTTTGTACCTGTTTATATCTATACATCAAAACACCAGAAAAAAAAAGAAAGAAATTCATCCATTTTTTAAGGGCAAAAAACTCTCTGTATTTGCAAATAAGAATGATGTATATAACTGTATGAGTGACTGCTTGTATTTCAATGATCACGGCCAACAATGATAATAACATAAATAAAGATGTCAGATGATGAAGTCTGAATTGACTTTACAGAGTTAAATTTTATAGCAATGTATCCTTTGTATGCCACAGTAACCTTGCAAAAAAGTGTTGGCATCATTTTATGTTGTCAGATTTCAGGCTATCCAGTTCGATCGTTATTTTTCATGATTGTGCAAACTGATAAGTTCAACTGTTAAAGAATTATCAATTTTGTATCTTCATGGGCACAATATTCTGAGAAAAGATATTGTGACTATATATACCAGCAGTGAGGATATGGATTGTCTAGCTGTGGTTGATTTAATATAAAACTCTCTGTGTTTGTTGCCTGTATGTGTGCGTACTTGCCATATTAATAAGTTTTTTTTCCTTACTCATATAGCATTAGTTAAATAAAACATCTATTTTTATACTCATATCATTTTATATCCACATCTTAATGCAGGAACATCAACAATCATTAAAAATAGCTTAATCTGAAATGCAATATAATTTGCTTCCAGCAGAAAATTAGTTGGAAGACATAGATGAAACTTTATTAATTTCTGCTAAAATGCTGTTGATATATTCAATACGTTTGAGACTGTACTTTCTTTTTATACCTATTCTAGATCTAATCCAGAAATTGCTAACATTTTTTGAAACTACATTTTTTACAGGAATGAATTTTACCTTACATTTTCCTTTAACACTTGCTGTGTATTTAATTAATTATTGTTTCCATGTTTTATTATTTGGCAGGCAGCCTCGCCTTATAAGTAGGTAAGTGCCATAATTCATTTTCCCCTGCCTGAAATTGAAAAAGTTTCAAAACCACATTCATAAATGATTAGGCTTGAATCCTGAGCAATTTAAACTGAAGTAGTAATCAGGCACTCTATAGATGTTTTGAACTGCATTTTCATTCCACTGGCCATCCAGGTTGATATTGATGAGATTTTAAAAATTAATGAAGACATCATGTTGTCATACCTGATTTAAACTGCAACCTGATCATGACAAACACACTTTTGAGGTATGCTGCTGATTCACATGCTTCAGTGCACATATTTTTCATGCAAAAGTCAAAAATCTTTAGCATTTCCAAATATGACTAAAAAAAACAACTTAAGGACCTTTCAAACTGGAGTCACAAATTTATAAAAGACACAGAACTGCTTTAGAGTAAATACATGTTATCTCCCAATTGCACTCATTTCAGTGCTAATAATATGTTAAGAAGGAGCATGTAATTTTATTATGATTTTTTAAGCTCTTGATGCCTAGAATTCCAGTGCCAACAAAAGATCAAAGTACTAATGTTCAAATTAAAACAAATAATGCAATTGAGAGTATAACCAAGGTCAAATGAATCTTGAAAAATGATTAGATGGCTTGAAAGAACTACAGAATTAATTATGTGTTGGATCTTTCCACCTTTATGTAGCAAACTTCTAATTAAAAATGACGTAATCTTTTTTCTTCCAGACAGAATCTTGCAGCCTTCTGAAACAAGATTTTAAACCTAACTGATTTGATCCTCTCTTCTGCAAACATTCCCTGGGAGTGTAAATTTTAAGTCTTGAGGAATCATTTAAAACAGATACAATATTTAAACATGACTTTCACAGTAAAAATATATGGAGGTATTTACAAATTATGCTATGCCAGAACCTAATAAACCACATCATGTCTTAGCCTGATGTACAAAACAAATCTTAATAAAGACATATTGTGCCACCACTCTTGCATCTAAATTAATGGATGATGGAAACGTAAATCTATATAGTACTAAAATTCTCAAACCTGCTTGTCTGTAACCTTCTTTGGGTGAAATGGTGCTTCAGAGGGGAACAATTTTTTAACAAAAAAAATAATAATCAGATGAGTTAATTTACAGAATACATTCACAAACAGTGACTCAAGACTCCTATGGTATTGAAATTGGCAGAATTGGGGTCACTTCAGAACCACCACATTCTGACTACACTTCTCAGGAACCCATAGGTGTGACACAGGAAATGTGGGAGGACCATATCCAAGCCTTCTTTCCTGCCTCCCTCTGGACCTGCACCCAGTAAGTTGGTGGCAAGACCTGGAGAACGGAGCAGTGGCAATTTGCTGGTTTGGAACTGAGACTGAAATCTGAAATCTCTTAATGGGAGAGAGTGGTAAGGAAAGGATGAGGGAGCAACTCAGATGTCTGCTGGTGAGATAGGGCTGGTAAGGGGCACCGGTGTGCACCTGAAGGCTGAAATTGCATTCAAAAAGTGAAGGTGCTCCATGTCAATAAGAAACTGAGTCAACAATTGGGATTAAATCAGCTTTGAATGGGATTGCACCCTTTCCCTCCCCTCCCCCCAAAAAGCATGTCATTAATCTAGGAATGTTCCACTAATACCCAGGCTTACTAGAATTCCCAGATGATGAGAGTGGCAAGAAATGTGTTTACACAATTGAATCTTGTAAAACAGTTGTGACCATTATTGATCTGTTTGGACAAATCACCAATATTTCAAGTGTTCCTCAACTTGACTGTCTCAATGCAATAGATATAGAGCTATCCTTATAAAGTCTACTGAGGCTTTAATCTATACAAATGCAGCAGCCAGCTGTTCACAGACATGCAATGCTAACTCATTTCATTGTGTTAAAAGACTGGTTACAATTATTTTTGAGGGAGGGAGGGAAGGAAGGAAGGAATTTAATTCCTGGAATTCCTATGATTAAAGATCAGATTATGAGAATTATTTTACTCTAAGATCTAAATAAATTAACGCCAGTACCTATATTAAGAAATACTGGGCTAAATTAGAATTTATTGATTGATTTGCATCAAAAACTATACTATTGACTATTGGAAAAAGTTGACCAATTTACTGCACTTTGGTATTAGCAGACAAAACCCCATTAAGATAGATAAAAGACAATATATAATGTGAAATTACTCCATGGCTTTGTATCTCTATACAACATATCTTCTTAAGAACTTTGCTGGTTTTGGCCATAAAATAAGATGATATGTTCCCTAATTCTCTGTGTACCATGCTGTGAGGATACATTTGCAGAAACCCTGTGTGAGAGAATGCAACTAACTTTTACAAGTGCTAGGACAACCTTTTGCCACCATATAGGCAACCAGTGTAAACAGTTATAATTCCTTGACCCTCCTGCCAACCTTGTCTATGAACTGTAACAAGAATTCTTGCTCCAGCAGCGTAACGATGCTCAAGAAAGAAGATTACTGTGTAACAGATGGAGGAAATTTGTTCCAACCTCTTTCCTAAAGAAGTAAAAGTCTTTTAAGTTATTAGACACACAATCACAGACCATTTTCAATTAGCTGAAAGTGATTGTGACTAGCTAGAAACATCTGTACCGATTACATTTATTTGCCAGTTATATTTCTGCAAAGTTTTATCACAAATTCTCAAGTAAAAATTCCATTGAAAAGAATGAAACTTACTCCCAAACATGTATTGTTTATTTCTCCCTAAAATGCAGCAAGTAATTCCCTTCCAAAAATATCATTTATTCAGGATCAATATCATACCTAAGTTGTGTATCTCCAATTACTTTTTAATAATTGCTGAAGTAACCTAGATTTTTGAGGTCATGTGACACAATGAATCATAAACTAACCACAGAGACCATAACTCAAAGCTTTGTCAGCCCACTTCAACAGAAAGCAAAATTCTGCCAAAGTTTCTTTTAAACACAATTGATTGAAAACGAATAGGATAAGATTACAAAAAGCAGCTCTCTTAATTGATGCATGAGAAATGTCCAGGTACTAGAATTTCAGCTTCTCTCAGAGCCTGAACATGACATTAAATCTGGTCTACACAATTCACTAAGCTAAGATGAAATGCATCAATGGCTGTAGCCATCAGAGGGAGTTCAACAATATGATGAAATGTGTATCATGAAGTCATGACACAAGCTCTGCTTACATTTTGTGTCTGATACCATAATAGAAGTACAAAAGGCTCAGTTTACATCAAGATATAGTAATGCACACTTTATGCTTTGCCCTCTGAGACTCCCAATGACAATACTTATGAGTTTGAGCATGTTATATGACTTTGGCACAGCCAAAGTCAGGCAACAGAGTTCTGACCTGCAACTCCTGAAATATTACCCAAATTAGTAACAAAAAAAATGCCTCTACAATTTATCAATTTACAGGTTATCAGGTACTCATTACATCTACTCCAAAGTGTCAGGGATTCTCCAAAATAAATTTGAGTTATGTAAGGTATTATAATGTGAAGAAGAGAGGAGAAGGAACAGTTCCATTTTATGAGAGAAAGCTTACTTATCCTATCTTGATTTTGGTTTCATATGCTCTAATAAAGCCTGGAAGATATTTATCTTTCCCCATTCTCTTCAACTCCTGTACCCATTTGTTCTACTGCTCCCAGTTTCATGCCATTGTCAATATCTGACTCCATACTTTACGTCTGCCACAACTAATATTATAACTATAAATTTGCAAGCTAAAGGGTAAATATGCTTCTTTTTAACTCCAGCTTGCAAAATTGATAGACATTACTGCTTCAAGATAAGCCCAGATCTCCCTATGGCCCATACTTTTTCTATGTTTGCTTAGTGCAGTCTACTAGCGTAACAAGTACTGAAGACTAAATGTTCCTTGTGATAACTACAAACATTATAAAAATATTTGAACATTGTGTGGGTTAGAAATAGAGAAATAAACACACTGAGAAAGGTCCCTTTGTATTTTCATATTAATACTTCAGACATACTTCTATTTTCTTGCAATTTATTTGATGAATACATTTCTGGTTCTTCTGTCCTGATCCATGGCAGATGAAAAGTAAATATTCATTAAATTATGGTTTCCAGAGAATGATATCCATTTTGCTCACAATTTGAAAGTATAGAAATAGAAAAACTTGAAAAAAATGTGATTACCTATATAAAGTGTAAATATTGTTCTATTTAAATATTTTCAAATTTGCCATTAAAATAAAGACAATATAAAATCTAATGTTCTTATTATCAACATTTATTTTCAACATATTAATAATCCTGCTTACAAATCTATCCTGAACTACAGTACTTGAAAAAGGTAAAGTAATGGAATATATTCAAATGAACAGTGAAATATGTGACGGGAAGATGATATTAAAGAGATGCATAAATGTATGTACAAAGCAAGAAAAATAGATAAAAGATCAATTTATACATCTTTCTTTATTGTATGACTTTTAATTACCCAGTAAAATTGATAACTATAAGCTCAGGACAGATTATAAATCATTTCAGTAATGCAGTAAATGTGTTACAAATTGTAAAATTTTCTTTAAAAGACTATTAAGCACAATATAGGCTTATTACACATAGCAACAAATATTAGTTACAAGGCGTCAATGAAACTCCAGTTTCAGAAATAGCAACACCCAAGATAGAGAATGCTAATTGACTGAGAATAAGCGTAGTGTGCTAGACACAAATGGATGCTAACTACATGAATGTTTGCTGTAACCCATTAAGTTTCTTTATGCATTGTCCAAAATATCTGAATGAATACAGTCAAACAGAGTTTACATGTATGCCTTTAATTAAGTATTTTTACAATAGCGGTAAGCCATTTATAGTAAACAGCAGCTTTTAAAAAATAAACTTGATTGTAATGGAAATACTGGTTGGCTTAAATTTAAGATCCATGAGTCACTATAAACAGTATACAGTACTGTACAGATGTTTGAACACTGTTTTGTTGAGGACAAGATGAAAGAATTCTGTCAGAAACAAATGTCAACACAGACATAGTCTGATGATTAATATTTCTATGAATGATCTCTACTCAAATTTGGTTCCATGGATTGATTTTTCTTTTTTCTTATCACCTCACATTTTTGGGAATTATCCATTTTCCTTGTTTCATTTCTGATCCATTTCCATAGAGCACTCTTATCAGTGGTGGGTTGCAACCAGTTTCACAACCGATTCAGTGAGTGCGCGCTTTGTGTGTCTGTGCAGCATTAAAAAACCAGTTTAAAAACTTACCTTCTATGTTACTTCTGGTGAGTAAAACAGCTGAGGTGCGGCATCAGCTGAACTGATATAGGACAGGAAAGGGTAGGGGGGGGGTGAGTGAGGCCAACTGCTTGCTGGAGATACTGGTTTGCTAGAACCGGTCTGAATCAGCTGAATGCCACCTCTGACTCTTATTCTCTGAATGTAAAATTAAAGGATAATGTTATCCTTTAATGACAGACAATGAATATATAAATTATGACTATAAATAGCATTGAATTGATAATATAACCAGAATCCATTGTGGAATTAATATAAGCTAACCATCAAAAGACAAGGTTCTGAAATATTGATGGGGAATTTTCTCTTTTTTCCACAACTATAGTGAGATCCTTGATATCAAGTTTCAAATGACCACTTCAACATCATCATCTAAGCATACGTGGGGTAAGAAACCTTTCAGCTCTCAGAATAATTTTGCTTATAGTGCTGTTCAGTATGTCTTGTATTGTTACTGTTTCCTTTGTTTTCTTTTATTGCTGATATTTAAAAATCAAATTGTTTTAATGCTCCATTTGTCTGTGCTCAGCTCTGGGCTCTCTGTGAGGAAGCACAGTAGGTGTTTAATCAATTAAATAATTGATTAAACAAATATAGACCATTCTTATACACTGTCGGATATAAAAGATTTTCCTTTGTGCAATTCTAAAAGCATTTTTGTGAAAAGAACAGGTTTTTAAATAACTGCACTCACTGGGAGACTTTTGAGAATTTGGTACAAAAAGACATAGGTAATGAGAGGAAACGTACATTAACTTAAAGTGAAATCTTAGTTCTGGAAGAATTCTCAATGAATTTATATTTTCATTCATTCATTCATTCAATTTATATAGCTCCAATCCAACATTACACTTTTAAGGAAAAGCCAGCACATTAAAAAGCAACAAGTGGATAGCAATGATTCCTGGTGATTTAAGTGGATTTTGATCTTTAAAATTGATTATCAGTTATACATCAAAATATTATATATGCAATAGTGCAGCATTATTTCACACTATATACTGTATGCAATTGAGTGCAATAATGCTGTAGCATGTTTATCCAAATACTTGGAGCAGACATTTAGCAATGAATAGATTTACTTATGAGTTCCCCAATAATCAAAACAATGAATGGAATGGATTCAGGATCCAATTTGGGTCAGACACCAGGATCAGAGGTTTAGACTTCCGAGTTTTCGGATTTATGCTAGAGACCATCTTCATGGAATTTTTCTCTAGCAAACTGTGTGCCTTGGTGTGTGTGCTTTCTCTCTGCTAGTGAGAAATTCCCTGACAATAGGCTCCAGTATGAATGTGAAAGTTCGAAAGACTAAACCTTTGGTCCCGGTGACCGAGCCAGATTGGATCCTGCAACATTATTCTGGGACAAATATATTCATCTTTATTCATGAAATGGATTCAGGTCATCCCATGACACTAAAAGGCAGAATTTCACATGTCTTCCAGAAAATAATTATCCAGCACTTACAGATTTTAGGAAAAGCAAAAACCAGAGGCAGGTAACAGGACATGATGTGGGTGAAAGAAACAGCTTTCCTTTTCAATCTTCTCCATTTTAGCACGACAATCATTTTTTGCACACTTTAAATATTTGCTTCTTTAATTCACAAAGAAAGTTAGGCTGCAGTAAATACTATCAGGCCTAGTACCTCCACATCCCTATAGTAACCCATGAGCTTACACCAAGCAATTATGCTGCTGCCAACATGACTTAACATTCTTTTGATAATGACTTGGAAGCTTCTTTTTGCAAGGGTGCTTGAATTCGGCCCCAAACCCCAGACTTAGCTACACTCAAAAGTGAGATTCAGCCGATTCAGACCAGTTCAGGCAAACTGGTAGCTCCGACGATCAGCTGGGCCCGCCCACCCATCCTTGCCCTATCCTGTTCTTTTATTTCCTGCTTTCTAGAACATCTCAATCACATGGCACAGCTGATTTCCGCCCCCTTCGCTGTTCTACTTACTGTTGCTGACTTGTAAGATAAGCAGCTGAGCTTCTAAATGTTCCATTTTCAACGTTGAACGCAAGCACTTTAGGCACTCACGAAGCGCGAAGCACGCGCTTACCAAACCGGTTGTTAAATCAGTAGCATCCCACCACTGGCTACACTACAAATTGTTGTACTGTAACAACCAGTTCTAAATGGGTCTCACTTGTGTATAAAATGACCAGTGACATCTGACTTCTTCCTTTGAATCCAAGAATGCAAATATAATATAGAGCAGGGGTCTCCAACCCTTGGACTGTGGCCCACTACTAGGCCATGGCCTGTTTGGAACCAGGCTGCATGGTTGGCTGGCAGGTGCACATACACAGCTCAACTTGCACAAGCGGCAGGCCGGTTCTCCTCTCCCCTCACCCTTGCCAGGCCACCAAGCCATAAAAGTTGATATAGAGCATGGGTGTCAAAGTTGCAGCATCACGTTGCCATCACATGATGTTTCATGATGTTTTTCCCATTCACGGAGCTGGGGTGGATGTGGCCTGTGTGTGGCCTGCATCTGCCCCATGGGCCGCCAGTTTGACAGCCCTGATATAGAGTGTTAAACTTTATTCTTCCTATAACCTTGTGAGGAAGGTCAGACTCAGAACATGATTAGTCTGCAGTTACCCAATAGAGTTCCTGTCCAGTCAGATATCTGAAGCCAAACCTCTCCACTAGTCTCTTAAATTACCCTTTATTAGCTCATGATCCTAGGGCTACCAGCTGATGCTAATAAATTGGATATTATACTACAAGAAGGCTATGGAGACTTTCTTAATAAGTACGTCACAGACTCGTTAACCATAAATTACAATACTGCTATATGATATTTGGGTTTTTGTTTCCTGTTCTATTTTAAAGAATGTCCCTACTGATAACACACAGTTATTTAGCCTGAAAGGGATTTATTTTGGTGTATTAACTGCAGTACTATTTATTGTTGGCAATCTTAACAGCTCCTCTTGACAGCCTTCTTTATAAGAAAGACTTGGCAGTAAAGGATTATTCTCTGGGATGTCTCAGACTTCCCTTTATAGATGCACTCATTCAATCTCTTTATAAGGTGCCAATTCTTTCAAAGAAAGCTTGCCCTAATTAATTTCACATATGATATATTATGGAAACAGAGAATCAGAATTTACTATAGTAGTACTATAGTAGTATGAAAACCCACAGCAAGATTAATTAAATGCTGCAAACTTTGTGACCTTTAGGCTAGTATTCATCTAAAGCCCAAAACTGTCTACCCTGTATTAGATTTCTAATTGGCAGTTCTTTCAGACAGATGAGCAACATTGGGTGGCAAATGCAATTGTTGTGCATTTTTGGAATACTGGATATTGATAATAATTCAGTGATACTGTTCAATCTTTCCGAACTTTGTGTATGTCCCAGTTTATGTGTGCATGTGTTTAGAATCATAGATGGTTAGACAGACACCATATTCAGATGTTCCAAAACAAATGTGTGAAAATGAATGGAATGCATTTTTTGGCCAGTGTCATCCAACTCTGGCTTCCTATGTGGTTTATAGATGGGATGTACAATTATTTATTTCTGAGATAAGGACTGCACATGTTGTTTTTTTTAAATACAGGGTGTTACAGAACAACAGTACAAAAACATTTCAGGTGCTAGTGAACTATTCTTCATTGGAGCTGTTTAAACATAAAGTGGATGAACATCATTCAAGGACACCATAGCAGTGTGTTCCTGCACTAGAGAGAAGGACTGAAGGAGAGAAAGAATCTTAGATAATCTCTAAGTTCCTCTCTAAGCCTCACATTTGTGAGTCTATGACACTTCGATTGCTACCTACATTTAATATGGGTATTCTTTTGCCACATGCTTAATACTTTTCCCTTCAACTCATTAAAAGCTATACTTTATTAATGACTTTGGTGGGTATCTGGAATGGTGGGCTGCACTCAAAGCTTACTGGGTGCTCATGCTCCCTGAAGTCTCAAGTTTTATATATCTCTAATCATGAGTATCTGCTGCAGATGGGGAACAAAGAAGGGCATATGACATAAAAATAATGATATAAATATGTGAATATTGTGATTTATGTACTTGTGTCAAATTCTGTTCTGCAAATACAGTTGAGTTGAGAGGCTATAGAAATTGAATAAATAAAATAAAAATAAATTTCTCTAGCAAAAGTGTAGGAAAAGGTCTAAGTACACATTGGATATGGAAAGTTCCTTTAAATATAGCTGCATGTTCTAATACTGTAATTAATTATATACACATAACAAGATTGTAATGAAAGCTTAAAAGATATAGTAAAGTGTTTTAACACCTGGGAAGTACGCAAAGCAATTTAGTGTGCAGTATTATTGACCCTTTAAAATGGATAATGAAAAACATAATTTTCTCCATGGGTTTTATTAACAACAAATGAACCATGTTTTTAAATTAAACTTTAATTTTCAATAGTTGAATAGCTTCTCTTATTTTCTTGGCAAAGTTTTTAAGGATCAATAAACCAAATCCTGATCCTTCAAGTTGTGGAAATTGTTCTACTCTTTTGAAGCATAACTGCCCTCGAAGAAAGAATAGCATATTTATATTACATGAAAGGTAGCATGGTCTTTCAATATTCTTTTGATTCAGAAATTCAGTTATGAATAATCCATAAGAACATATCTCTGAAGATTTGTATGTTCTCCAACATAATCTTGCGTGAAAGACAGCCATGTGGATTCCACGCCAATATAATAAATAAATAACTGAAAATACTCCAGAAGCACCCCTCAAACCTTTGTTTGGGGATAAAGCAGCAATTATTTCATGCTGGCTATCTTCAAAGCTTTCCTCTCACGCTTTATTCTATATCAGGGCTGTCAAACTCGTGGCCCATGGGCCAGACGTGTCACGTGCTGGCCATGCCTCTGCCCGGTTTAGTGAAGGGGAAAAAAGTTCCAATATGTCATATGATGCCTAGTTTGGTAATAAAGTGTCTGCAAGAAAACAGCCAAGCTCACAGAGCACCAAGGATCCCAGGATTTTAAAATAATTATACTACTTTTCTTTCACCTGCTGTCTCTAATTATATGGAACTGAAGACCCACACATCTGGAGCAGAGTTGAGAAAGACTGAATTCTAATGTGAGATACACAGATATATCTCTGTTTGTGTTTTGTTGCTGAAAGCCTACAAGCCTTTTTTTTAAAGAAAAGAAAAATGTAATTTTCAACTTGTCAACAGGCAAACATCCTTATACCTAAAATCTGAAGATATGCTGTGATGCAGAACAAGCATTTTAATTTGAAAGATAATCTACTCATCTGGTAAGAAGGAAGCACCAAAGTTCAAAAAAAAAAAGATTCGGTCATGGGCAAGCAACTAATCATCAGTGTGATTTCATGGCAATTTATAAGGCCAGTCTAAGCAAAGAAGTCTAATTCATGTGAATGTCAAGCCTTTGTTTAGAAAAGATGTGGAATGAAAAGAAGCAGAAAAATACATGCCAAGAGTAAAACAGGCCAACAAATTGACATACATGCCCTTGCAAAAACAATTAAAAAGTTAATTGCCATGTCATACCCAAAATCAGTTAAATGATTCAAAATAAAAAGTTTTGTAATCTAGTGAAGCAAAAACTCTTTGAAGTTAGTGTTGTCCCCACCCAGCAAATCTATTCATCATGCTCATAGTAACTCCTTGGAGTTAAAAGAGTGTGCAGAGCATGCAATTCTAGAAGGTTGTTTGTCCTTAGTTGTGCCAGCAGCAGAGGTAGACTAGCCATCTTTTAGTCAGTCTCTTCCAGGCAAGTTTGACTATAATTTGAACTATCCCCATCCAGTATTGCCATGTATGATGAAAGTAAACCTAGAACTAGGGAGAAATTTCCTTACCATTAGAATTAATCAGTGGAATGGCTTGCCTTCAGAATTTGTGGGTGCTCAGACTCTGGAGGTTTTTAAGAAGAGATTGGACAATCGTTTGTCTGAAATGTTATAGGGTTCCTGCCTGATCAGATGATTGAACGCCAAGAACTCCAGGATCCCTTCCAATTCTGTTATCATGTTATAACTGGAAGCAGTAAAATATGTTGGCATACAACAAGACCTGATAAGAAACTTTCTGATATCAGGTCACCTTATATATGCCTATAATCTAGTCTATTATTGTGTACAGAACTCTAGAGTTTCTATATATATATGTGTGTGTGTATGTGTGTATGTGTATATGTGTATATATGTACACACACACACACACACACACACACACACACATATGTGATGTTTTGAGAGAAAATGTGGTTAAAATTGCAGCCATAGGCACATTGCCTCAGGACAGCTTCTCTTTGGTCCAGAGAAAGCTATATAACTCCTTCAACCACAAATTGATGACATTACCTACCAGCAATAAATAAGAGAAAAACAAGCCCTATGGCCAGGGGTGAGCTTTAAATAATTTAGCAACTGGTTCTCTGCCTGTTTGCTGGGTGGGCATGGGCATGGTGGGCATGGCCTGGTTTCCGGCCTTCTGGAACTTCCAGGAGGCCCATTTTCCACCCTCCCCAGGCTCCAGAGGCTTTCCTCAAGCCTCTGGGAGGGTGAAAACAGCTTCTCTGGGCTCATCACAGGCCCATTTCTGGCCTTCCAGAACTTCCAGGTGGTCCATTTTTTGCCCTCCCCAAGCATCTGCATGGGCCCTGCACTTAGCTGCAATCCAAAACAGGCCACATGGGGACTCCTGGGAGGGGTAGAGTGGGGTGGATGAGGGCCAGCCAGGGATGGGAACTACCGGTTCACCAAACTGGCCATAAAATTAACAAACTGTTCACCTGAACCAATGTGAACTACTAGTAGCCCACCCCTGCCTATGGCATCCCACACTGGAGTGCCCAAGATCTCAATCATTCAATTAGAAACAACTGCTCTGGAAATAATGGAACTATTGCAAAACAGTGTTCCAAGTTCCTAACCCTTGCAGGTGATCTAGAAGTGATGTCACTGAGATATCCAACAGGAACACAAGAACTAGCAGACAGTATCTACAAAAGTGATCAGAACAGGTTTACAGTTTATATCCTATACCCTAGTTTGAAATCCAACTGGAAGAAATCTACATTATTCCTTTCATTAAAGATCATTTGCAGCTGCACCCCTGCCACCTTCTTCAAAACTATATTCATTGAGGGGGGAGTGCATTACCACTTCTTTCAATAGAAGTGGAATAATCCCATCCATTAACAGGGAACAATGTTTTTCCTGTCAAGAATTCTGTCCGTTCTGTCCTAGATTCTATAAGGACATAAGAATTGAAAATCACTTCACAAGACAATTGTTTCAGTTACCTTATTCATCCTTTCTAATGTGGCGTGAAGTCAAAATGATTAAAAGTGATTTTGTCATCAAAATGTTCTTGCAGTCATGTCACAGCAGCTTCAATGAAGATCATTTGTCCTTCCCTAATGCAGTATGGGTCATTCAAAGGCATCTGAAGCATGGGACAAAGCAGGGAAGAAATGATGAAAGCAATGTTGTACCATTAGATACGTTGCAAACTCTGACACTTTTGTCCTTGTGGCTGTTAAATCTATCTCTCCCCCCTCTCTCTCTGACACACACATACACACACATCTGAAAAGAGTCAAACTTGTATCAAAATGTGATATTATAATCACTTAAGTGAAAGGTCCTCTAGATGGTTCTTAAGTCATCATAAACAGTGTGGTGTACTACATTCTAGTAATGTAGTGACTACAAAGACATATGGATGGATTCCTACCTGTTTTTGTTGTACCGGTACTTCATCTTGTCATGACACTTCAGCTACTTTATATGCCAAGGCTCCTTGATAAGCCATGGAATTACACAAATTTGCAGATTAGGACCTGCTAAAAACTAAGGAAATTCACCAAATGTCTGGGGAAGATTGCTTTAATCATTTCTCTACTTTCTAGAACCAGTGGTGATGACAGGCCTCATAATGACCAGAAAAAGATCTGAGATCTGACCATGACAAAGGACTGATCACAATGTTGTCACCTTACTCCAAGGTAAAAATAAAATTGAATATGTGCTAATCTATATGTTTTGAACCATCTGCCAGTTGGAACAAGCCCATGGTTGTCCTGGAAACTATAAATTCCTGACCAACTGCAGATTCTACTTTGAAGTTATGGAGATTTAAATCTACCAGGACTAATAGCTGCGAAGGATCAATACTATCCCTATGATGAGTTGTAGGAGCTCAGGTATGGATGTTGCAGGGCTGAAAATACACTGGCAGAACCCCAAATATGTTCCTTTAGCCTAATTTCAGTTATATACAGTCACATGTAGTTACTTGTGAGAAGAGCACTTAGTCTTAGCTAAGGTCTTAAACAAAAGCATTCCCATTGTAGTGGTGACTGCTGATACTGCCAAACTCTTGCTAGACAAAAGGATATAACATACCCAATCCTTATCCAGAAACCTAATATGTTTTCAGGATCTATCTGCTGTAAAGGAGTGTCCCAGGGCTGTTGAAGGCTGTCCAATGAGACTGTGACTGGCCATTGAATTTCATAATTTCATAATACTAAAAAAGACTTAACTGAGGGCAATGGATTTTACTGTGATTTCATAATTATTTTTCATAATGATTCCTAAGTGCCTCAAGGGGGCCCATGAACAAAACAAAATAAGGCAATAAATGGACAAACATGAATATAAGGCATTAAAACTCAGTGGTACTTTTTAAATAAATTAGTCACTAGGGTCAGTCAGATAATAAACACTGTCAAAAGTTCCTGGGGCACCAACATGAATCTGAAAGCTCAAAAGACTAAACCTCTGTCCCAGTCACCAACCCAGATTGTATACTGCAGTATTATCCTGGAATATCATTCACACTATGAAAATTGCTCATGGTAACAGGCTGGATGAAAAAGAAATTAAGTGCACAATAATCACGTGAAGGGTTTATACCACTTTATAATGCCTTGGTAAGACCACATTTTGAATAATGCATCCAGTTTTGGTCATCATAATGTAAAAAAGATGTTGAGACTCTAGAAAGAGTGCAAAGAAGAACAACAATGATAATTAGGGGACTGGAGGCTAAAACATATAAAGAATGGTTGCTGGAATTAGGTATGTCTAGTTTAATGAAAAGAAGAAATAGGGGTGACATGATAGCAGTCTTCCAATATCTCAGGAGTTGTCATAAAGAAGAGCGAGTCATACTATTCTCCAAAGTACCTGAAAGCAGGACAAGAAGCAATGGATGGAAACTAATCAAGGACAAGCAACCTAGAACTAAGAAGAAATTTCCTGACAGAATAATTAATTAGTGGAGCAACTTGCCTCCAGAAGTTTTGAATGCTTCAACATTGGAAGTTTTTAAGAAGATATTGGAGAACCATTTGTCTGAAATGGTATAGGGTTTCCTGAGCAGTGGGACTGCAGGTTTCATGAGCACGAAGTTTTCCTGAGCAGGTGGTTGGACTAGAAGACCTTCAAGATCCTTTCTAACTCTGTTATTCTGTTATAATGCTAAGCATAACTTTGAAGTTTTCTTTATCACTACAACCCAATACATTGTGATAAACATCACCAATGATTGTAAGGGTCACTCTGATTTGAAAGAAAACTATTAATGATTCAATCCTTTACATCTTTCCCAATAACACAATACATTTTTTGTTTTTAAAAAATGGAAATTCATTCTTTTTTTGCTATATTGAATAGCCTACTTATAACATTTAGAGAAAATGATCTGGGATAGAGGTTTACAAGACACCATCCACCTCAGCCAATGAAAATATGTTCAGAATCTCTGTCCATCTTGGCTATAATCCATACTTGGAATCTACCCTGCTATAGTATTCGTAATCCTGTTGTGTTATTATGAATCTTTTGCTATTTACCAATAACTGTAATTCCCTGTTCATAGCTGGGGTTTGATAAACCTTTTTTCATGACCACCATCTTGCCATCGTGTCCTTGCCACTTCCTCTGCTTGTTTACTGTTTCCAGTGTTCTTGGCAGCAACGGACAGACAACAGATGGCAACCATCTTAAATTTGAATGCTAGACATAAAAAATAGCTTCTGCCATTGACTCAGCTTTTCAGTTCATAACTGCGTGCACGAGAAAATGAACTCTTTTATTTTCAAGGAATAAAGCTATATTAAAAACTGGGCTAAAACAATAGCAAAGGGAAGATTTTTCTCTATTTATTTTCTGTCAGTACTGACTTAATAAGATGTCCATGAATACTTTTTTTTACCATTTAAGCCAACGTTATCATTCTCAAAGTCAAGGTGAATAACTGAAAGTTAAATATTAAGAGCCATGAGCCCATAAGCACAAAAGCAGAATACTTAAAGCCAAGTTTAATATAAAAAATAAGCCAGATCTTAGAATACTTAGGCTTTGTCCTGCTTCAGCTGTTTGGAATTTTAAGCATTAAGCATCTGGATACCTATTTTTGCAGTTTCTGGGATTACAAAGCCCAAAAAGAACTCAATAGTTTCCCAGGTCACAATAATTGACTAATTACTTTAGTGTTTAGTGGTCATAAGCTGTACACAGAATGAACATTTTAAAAGTTGAATAGAGAAGTAGCAGATTCTGGGTAGTTGAAAAAGCCATCTCCTTTACCACAACTGAAATTTCATGGAAGGCTTCTACAAATAAAGTGAGAGAAATGGAATTTCTTGAAAATTGCACTGAGGCAATTAATTCCAGTTCTGCATTTTTGCAGAAGGGAGGGGAGATAAATATATCAAAACAGGAGCATGCATTTTATTTTTATGGGAAATGGAATTGATTGCATCCATATGGAACAGTCAGTGCATGGTCAGCAAATGCACCCTTACAAACTAGATCATTATAATGCAACTTAATGTTAATATGAACTGGCATTAACTCAGCAAGGGAACATAAGAAAGGGGCTTCCTGCTGGCTAGCTTCTGTTCTTTAGAGATAATAACAGGGACTTGAGTGTCTATCTGAATGCCATTGCAAGGAAAGCACAAAGATTATTTTAATATTACCATTTAGGGATCAATCAACTCTTTGAAATTATTTTCAGTTGAGACTACAGTATGGAAGTTCTGACCTCTCTTAGTCATTCTTTTTCAGTATATCGATAGCTGGAGGTTTAGGAAGAGATTTGGGAAGCAACATAAAATGGACATGTTTTCTTCTCCACAAATTTCATCCAAAGAATCTGATTATTTTAGCTTATCTATTTTGTGCAATTTAAGCTGCAATCATAAAATCTTGTGTGGAAGTAAATCCAACACCCACAATGTTCTTGCACTCATGGTGTAGAATAGCAGTCCCCAACTTTAATGGCTTGGTAGCACAGCAGGGGCTGAGAAAGAAACCAGCCCACCATTTGCACAAGTCAAATGTCAGTGTTCCAAGTGACACCCCCAACTGAATAAGACTCCTCAAAGTTCCATTTTATTAGAGATATCATATTGGCATATCTGGGGAAACCTGAATCTGAAAGCCCTTGGGTTTTCTCCACTCAAAGGATAGTCAAAGTCCCTTTCCCTGCACCCAAATGTCCATCACATGGTCCAATCAATCCCCTGTCCCAACTGGAGATGTTCCCCAGTCACGCCTCTCCAGGTGCAGGCTGAACATCCTTGACTCCCAGAGAAAAGAATGTTGTTATGGCTATATATCTCCACCAACTCTTTACAACCCCCTTTCCAGTTTCCCACAGCACTAAATGTGGCAGCCCTGAAGATCCAAAGAAAAAGATGGCCTCCAGGTCTAACTTCAAGTAGCATAGAAGTGCATGCATGCCTGCCTACCATTTGTAAAAGTCAAGCTGTGCACGCACTTGTGCCAGCCAGCCAGTCACACAGCCAAGTTCCAAACAGGCCCAGGGCCAATAGTAGGCAGCAGCCCAGGGGTTAGTGACCCCTGGTATAGAATACTCATAATGCAATTGTTTTACCACATATCCAGCTGTAGTTATTAAAGTACAGCTTCCATTCAAAGGGATCCATTAGAGCTAAAATGCTTTAAAACTGTATCACCCATGTCATTACATCATCATATGAATGATACAACAATGTAATGTGCTTCAGGTTACAACTCTGGTATTGCTGAGATGTGACTATGATGGAGAAAGAAAAATAAATATATTCTGTAGCAATATCACTTTAAGGCTGTTTGATTTTATTTGAAAAATAAGCTCTACTTCAATTAATAGTAAGCCATTAGTTTTCACAGTATGATTATGTGAGAACACATACTTTGGTTGGAAAGTGACTAAATTCAAGGGGTTAAAATAAATTTGAGAATGAATTTTTTTATGAGCAAATACATTTTCATTTCTACAGCAGTTCAGTATTTATATAATTTGAGAACATGCACCACAGATCCAACAGTGTTCTGGGTTTCCAGTAATAATTTTCAGGCAAGTTTTTGAACATCATGAGGACAAAGCCAGAATGCTATGCACTTTATTTTATTTTGAGATACTATATATTCACTGCTTTCAGGATTTCATCTTGAAAAACAAGACTTACAAAATTGAAACATTAAAATATAAAGGATTAAAGATTTATAAAAGATAAATCTTATTGCTTTTTAAAGACTGAGAGAAAGGGACCAAAACATGCCTTTTAGAGGAGAGAGAAGGTTTTCTCCCACATACTAGAGGAATAAGCCTCTGACAAAGAGGAGCATTAATACAGCACTAATTCATTGTGGAAACTTGGATCCTCAGATAGATGGCTTAGGGATTTTTAAGTAAGAAGTGATACCTTAAACCAGGGGTGTCAAAGTCACATCATTATGGCAGTTTCATGTGATGTATTGGGACTTTTTCCCCCTTTGTTAAACCGGGCATGGCGTGGCCAGCACGTGTTGCCTCCAGCCCATGGGCCGGGATTTTGACAGCCCTGCCTTAAACTGAGTCCAGTGATCAACAGGTAACCACTGCACAGAAGTTTCAGCAGTGGCATAATGTGATTCTTGTGCCTTTGTTAATAACCTGATTGCATCATTTCACTACATTAGAAACATGATAAAATAATGTTTTTTTAATCTCAGTAACTTTAAGATATGTGTACTTCAACTCCCAGAATTTCCCTGCCAGCATGCTGGCTAGTAAGTTCTGGGAGTTGAAGTCCGCGTATCTTAAAGTTGCCAAGGTTAGAAACATTGATGTAAATGAATATTAAACACACATATCTGGAAAAGTACCAATGTAAAATATTTAGATTTTTTTTTTTAAGAAACACAGAACTAAATCAATCTCCAGAGCTCATACAATGCCAAAAACAAACTTTATCGTTTAAATCCTGAAAACAACCTTGCTTTTGCTTTTTCTCTTTCATGGAAAATATTTCCTTAGTCAATCCCCCCAAAATGTGTGCAAAATAAATAATTTTAAAAATGAGAAACAGAGGGAAATTTAAAAGAAATAGATATATACATTTTAGTCAGAGAATAATAACTGTACCAAACATTAGCCATCCTGCTTTCAAGGGATAATATGTAGATCAGTAAATTACTCATAAGAGGGCTGTTTAACATCTCAAGGCAAATTTGTAATCTCTGTGTACCAGTAATAAAGCTGTAAATTTAATTCATTAGCTAAAATTGCTGCATTCCTAAAGCTAATGATACATCCAAGGTTCTGCCATGTTGCTGAAAGAACAGAAATGATATGATTTGTGCTTCCACCCATTGTTTTGATAGCCTGGAATTATCAGAATGAAGGATGGTAACAATCTAGTAATTAACAGCCATTTCTTTTATCACTACAGAAATGGCACAACACAAACTACAAATGACCTATAATTTGTGTTGCATAAGTTCCCGCACCTGTTTATACTGTAGTTGTAATTACCCTTGCAGTCACCCAAAATCTTGCTTATTATTTCCTTATGGAAATAATGTTATCCTAATGAGGATAGCAAACATTTGAAAAGACCATAACTTTTATTTCTTATTCTATTAAACTAAAGGTCAAAACCACAGGACGGGTAACCAGTGATAAGTGTGTCCAAGCAGTAATTAACATTATCAGCTCTTTGGTGAGAGCAGAAGTGTAAACAAAATAAAAATAAGTTAAAAATGTTAGCATTAATGTTGCCCTTGTGTTCTCATTCTTCTGCCACACACTTATAGCACAAAAGAAACAAAATAAATAGGAGCTTGTTCTTTCCTTGAATATCAGAATTATCCAAAACCTTTAGCTAAGATCATTGCTAATGCAGTTTGCATTGTTTAAAAAATACTTCTGTGTAAACCCTACTCAAGAGAGTTTGAGGATGGGATTAAAACCCTTACACTGGTATACTATATACTTTTATACATCCATTCATATTATGATACTGAACCCGTAGAAAGCAAGTTTCAATGTCAGTCTTGTGATCACTCCACCATGACTGCAGGCAAACAAGTGAAAGAGTGGGTGACACAGACAAAAATAAAAGGGAAGTTAGCATAGAAATGTGCAATCTACACAAATGTAAGTTCATGAAGACCTGAGAAAGGGTAGATGAAGACATACTTATATTCTCTGAATCATCACAGGTATCTTGCTGCAGGATTCCAAACACACATGTATCTTCCTAACCCTAGAGTTAGTATGATAAGGCAACTAGAGTTAGTATGATAAGGCATTTCACACAGGCAACTCACTGGAGAAAGTAAACTGGTGAAAACATACCCAGAATGCCAAAAATACAGCTGCCAATAGTTTATAGGGTGTTGTGCCACCTATTAAGATATTTTTCAAAAAAATCCTTTTAGAAATTCTGGAAATTGTCTAATACCTGTTTGGCTAAGACTAGGTTTATTATGGTCTAATTCAGACAAAGCTATCTTCTCTGGAAAATATAGATGTAAAACACTACATATTATAAATGCATGACAAAGGAGAATGTAGTTGCTATGCATCACATTAAATGCACATATACATGGGTTGTTTTACATCAGCTTTAACCACAGCTGCCAAATATCCCCACAACAGATTATCACAATATGGAAATTAGAAAGCAAGCACCAAATATACTAACTCAAATTCAAACCAGCTGCAGATTTCCTATTTACAGTGACAGCTTGTATTTCAAAAGCTTTGATCAATGCTTGTGTGCATGAGGTTTATATTATTAATGTTGCAAAGCAGGAACCCAGTTGTTAGATAGCACAAATCTGGCTTAAAATAGATGTTTACATCAATCACACAGCACAGTTTGCTATGGATATTTCAGAAGGTGATCATAGTTAATATTGGAATGAGACATCCTGGTCATTAAGGATAACATTTTCAGCCATAATATCTTTAAGTCTAGGATTATTTAAAGTGTAAATCTAAGACTCTTTTTTTACAGTCTGAGGGACATGGGTGGTTTCTAAATTTACTAAATAAAATATAGAATACTTTAAATTCATATCTGCACCTGAAATTAGATTTTTGGGAGGAGATGGAAACAACCACTAAATAAAATCTACTATGAGGTCTGTTGCTAGATGTTTACTGCAATTGATCAGGTCTGCAAGTAGTGGCAGAATTTTATTTGTTGAAGAGTAAAATACAACCTAATTTTTATTACCAGAACTATTTAACCATGGCTTTGTGGAATCAGATTTGAGAATTTCAGTAGCTATTTCAGATCCTCAGACCATTAGATAGGATGGGGCTGGGGGGAAGCCATTCAGATTTCTTATTCTGTCCTGCCATGACTGGCTATGTATTTGATAAATATTTTCATTCAAATATTTATTAATAGGTTTTTAATCATCTTTTGTTGTGTTGAATGCTGTTCAGGATTCTTTAGGACTAGGGCAGATTATAAATATTGTAAATAAATTTTATCCACTCATTGGATAAAATCATTTGCTGAGATGGGCAGTCATCTACATTTCATAAATAAATCAAGAAAGCATGCAGGACTAATGCTTTGCTGAAAATACAGAGCACCTCCACAATTAATCTATTTCCAGTCCCAGAGTCTCAAAACTAATTTGAAAGTTTTCTGTTATTCTCTTTATTTCTGCTGACCTCTAAAAACATGAACAAAGAGCAAATCACATTAGATGTCAGATTCAAACCCACTTGATACTTTCCAGAAAGTATTAAAAACCAGATTTTGTGGTTGAGTGTTGCTTGTTATTGATGAGTTGCAACTTATTATTCAGATTCAAACCTTTATTGTCAGTGCACAATGAGATTGGTGGTTGAAACCTCCCTTAGTGCACCCCCCCAGCACAATACAACTCACAGAAAATCCCCATCCCAGTAAATCATACTAACAAACACACTGTCCTATTGCGCCAATGTGAACATATTGCATGTTGCGCAGGCCCTGCAAATCTTATCGTGCTACGTAGTTATGATGTTATTTTGCATTCAGGAGTTTGACAGCCCACGGATTAAAAACTCTTCTTCAGCCTGTTTGTGCAACTGGCTATGCTTCTATATCTCCCTCCCGATGGCAGGAGGGTAAAGAGGTGCTGACCCAGATCTGAGTGGTCCCTGAGGATTTTCCTCAACTCTTCTAAGGCAGCGAGCCCTAGCGATGTCATCTAGTGGTATCAGGGGACAGCCCATGATGTTCTGTGCTGTGCTCACCACCCTCTGTAATGTCTTTCTATCTGCTGTTGTCAAGCTGGCATACCATACCGTGATGTAATAAGTGGGGAGTCTTTCTATTGTGGACCGGTAAAAGGAGGTCATCAGTTGTTGTTCCACCTTGTTTTTCCACAAAATCCGGAGGATGTGGAGTCTCTGTTGGGCCTTCCTAGTCACCTGGGTCATGTTGTTTTTCCAGGTGAGAACTTTGCTGGGATGGACTCCCAGGAATTTAAAGGAAGAGACTCTCTCAGGTTCCTCTCTCTCTTCTTCTGGAAGTCCAGCACCATCTCCTTTATATAATTATAATTACATAATTATAGATAATAATATTAATTAAGTTGTAGATTTTAATTGTTATTTGCTGTGTTGATTTTCATTGATGTTTTAAAGTTTGTTTTAAGTGGCTTATGGTATGCATTCATTATAGCTATGCTATTGTTAATATTGATTCTGTCCTGTGGAAGTTTTAAATTTGTTTGTAAGCTGCCATGAGCCTACATGAAATAAATAACCCTGTATGTATTATTTATCCAGCCCAAGTTGTCATAATAAATTGCCTGTATATATTTATATGTGGAGCATTCATGTGTCTCCTACCTATGTGTATTTGATTGCATTTTTTTAAAAAGGACATTTGGTGATGTTTTCAGACTGGCTGTGAATAACTAAATACTCATATTATGCATATTTTTACTATTCTTATTTAGTTTGGAGGGAAATCCAAACTAATTTATTTTATATCAAAGGAGACAATTAATAGAATTTATTTGGAAGCAAAATAGAGATGTTATCCTTATAATAGTTATAAGGTATCTGAGATGTGTCTGTGGAAGGTGGACATTAACACAAGGACTGTTTTGTGCTTCACTATCAATTCTCTTCAGCTGGATACATCCTTCCTTCCCACACTCGCATTCAAAAAAAAAAAGTTATCATGGGAGAATTCCTTCCATTGAGCTGTTCCAAATTGGGATGCCTGGGGAGTCAGAGAGACTACAGCATGAAAACAGAAAATAAATTTGCAACCCAAACCCTCTGTCTCCCCAAAACAATAAAGCATAACAAAGACTTTTGGAGTTGTGGTTGACTCTTGATTGCATGGGTGTCATGCAATTTTCTTGGCAACAAAGTAAAAGTGGTTTGCCACTCTTCCAGCAGGATGTTCTGTTTTTTTTGTTATTTTTTAATTCCCCTGGTACAATTTTTTTGCTGGCCTTCTATCCAACCACTAACTGGGTCTGACTCTGTTTAGTGGCCAAGGTCATCAAGGTGTTGGCAACTGTTTAGGCCATGAGTATAAAGTAGATTAAAAAACACACCACAAAAGACATTTGAAAGAAAGTGAACTAGTGGAGGAAAAAAAGTCTTTTGCAGTCAGAGACAGAAAACTTCTGCAAAACCAAGGGAAAGATTTTAGCATGGTGATGTACAGTATGCTGTGTATATTCTCTTTTAGGTCTTAAGTGAGCTCTTTAAATACATGAGTTTAGCACTCATAAAATAATTGTAATATATTTAAAAGCAGGGCTAATGTCTCTGGTGAGAAGTCTAATCTTTTGCTGTTAATCTAATCTTAAACTGGGGGAAATGCTGGGTTTTGTGTGCAGTACTGCTGGTTTTGTCATATTACATTTTCATGTGTTTCTGTTGATGAAGGATTTTCTACATTGTACAGCTATAGTTATTACTTTAGTGGACACAGTGTCATTTTGCCCATTTCAATGGCTACTTCCAAGTGCCAAGTGAGTATTTACAACTAATCCCCTTGCAGCAGTGATTGAGAATAGTGTCCAATTGTTATCACTTGTTCCTTACTGCTTCATATTCCTTTTCTACAACTACTACTAGCCTAACTGATGGTCACAGATATTAGACCAGAGTGACAGGGAAAAGCAGGAGAGGGCTTCAATGCTCTTTGCAGCTCATCTAATGTACCAACTCCCTTCCACTTTATTTCATCCTGTGACCTGTCCTCAATATCTGGACCTGAAGGTCAGATTATATTTCAACATAGGTTTAAAACATTTTTAAAGGAGTACTAGTCCTGTGTTTGGAAATTACCTGATTGAAAATCACAGGTATTGAGTGCCCCCATCTTTGTGGCTGTCTGGTGGTTCATCCCTCATCTTTTGAATATACTCATCCAACTGTGCTCCATCACATGTTATGGAGAATGATTGGTGGCAGCACCTGGAAATGACGATTGAGGAGAATCAGAGACAAAGGAATCCACCAAACATTTTCCTTAACTTGTTTCACATTCAAAGTAGTACTCCCCTGACTCATTCCCAAAAGATATATTGCTTGATGATCAGGATTAAGCAATTTTCACTGGCATACTTTTCTGCCAATTCATCGAGTGGAGGGTAGCATGATAAGCCTGGCCACTGGTTATGACCTGGTTACCCATTCAGAACAAACGGCCAGACTTCATTTGGCATAAGTAATCAAATCATTTCACTTGTGAAAAGAAGTCAGAAGAAAACATTTTAATGTGGGAAAACATTCTGAGAATCATAAATTCAAAATAATGCCAATAGGATCTCAGAACAGTTTTTCTGTTCTGGCACTTTTCTTGATATCTTGAACTTCAATTTTCAGACTTTCCAGCCATTAAAACTAAGTTGACTGAGGATTCTGAAAACTGAAGTCCAATTGAAAATATAACTAAGAGAGGGAACAAAAATCCCCAATCAGTCATGAAGTCTTCTGGTGAATGTGGCACTTCTGGAATGTTGTAAAGAGGTCAGAATATTGATGATAGGATGAAGAAAACCTTTGTATGCTCTGCTGGGCTCTTAGGATGAAGGCAAGATCCAAACAAAGTTAATGCAGACTGATAAAAATAAATCCTGACCCACAAAATCTTTAGATAGAAAAAAAAATCACAATGCACCCTGTCATTCAATTCCATCTAGCTTTGCCATCATCAAGTCTCACCCCACTGGAGTTCTGTGACTTTGACAGCTACATAAAAGTGATCAAGGGAAGTTTATTGTGGTTTGTCTGAATATGTCTTCCATGAACTCCTGCTTGTCAAAAAGGAAAAGTTGTTAATTATTGGTTTTCAGTCAGGGTTCCTTGAGGAATTAACATAGATAGATCTGCATGGGCATTGATTTGACATAAGGCTTTGTTAACCCACTTTCTTTAATAAAATAATGAATTCTAAATGGATGACAATAATTCCTAATATTTTCTATTTGCATTTTTGTCCCATTGGCATCCCACCACTAATTGGAACAGTTTTATTTATTTATTCCTTTTGCCAAGGAGTAACTTAATGTCTAGATGTTTCCAAGAACAGTAATGGAATAACTCATTTAAATATCCTTTTTTTCCTTTGAGCAGAGCTGTGAGCTGGACTGTTCGGATATAAAACACAACATTGAATATAATTCATTCTCATTTACATGAGAAATAGCTCTGAAGAAGCCAATAGAATTACAGCAGAGGGTAAAAAAAGATGGACTTGTGCTAATTGTAATTCCAGCTGACCCATTTCATATAGATAAGGCCTGCAGATAATTCCTTTTCTCTTTGTACATGAAAATGAGATAATATAATAATATGCAGGAAGCAATCACACCAAATATCTACATCTCCTGCTAGTAAAACTGGCAATTTGTGATTTTTTTTCCTTTGAATCTGACTTAAACATTGTGTTGTTTAATCACACAGATAATGAGAGGGCATAAGAATTACTCAGAAGAGAGATAAACACACATCTGCTGGCTGAATAGGAATACATTTCTATTGCTCATGGCTTACCTGAACTTTTCTCTCAATAAAAGCAGTCCTGCTAAACAATTGTAAAAAAAGGAAGGAAGAGGGAGGGAGGAAGAGGTGCTGCAGCAGCTTAAAAATAATATGGATTCAATATACAGAGCTAAAATATGAATATTACTGCCTAATCAGTGGAAACTGTGGTTCTTAAAAACAAAATTGCAATATCCTGCTGAGCTTACATCTTTATAATATTCTCATTAAAGTCTACATATAAACGTTTCATAATTTTCATCACCATCTCATATTTGGCTATTGTAGTATTTATTTTTCTAGAAAAGATTGCTGCTGGATGACACTGGATTTTATTTCTATTTCACCTGATCTGCATAATTCATTAGAAAATCAGTCCCAATGCCTTTTCAGAACTTTAATGCTCATTTAACAACTTTACCATAACAACAACAACAAAATGTTTGTATATGTGGTACTAAGGATGGCATCAGTCTTCCCATTCAGCATTCTATTGCTAGAAATAATTTATGCAAAGGGCTATTTTATTCCAGACATCAGGACTATGCTATTCCAGATATCATCCCCCATTGAATATATATTAATTAATCCTTTCTCTCTCTGGATACTAAAAGGAAGACCAGAAAAGTAACATGAGCAAAAGTCCATTCATAAACAGCCTTTCTGTTACTTCTTAACTGCTATTGAAGCATGTGCAAAACACACATACATATGTATACTTGTATAAGCATTAAAGGGCCTCTGAATGTCTGGACAAAAAGAAAAAAATGTCAGCACAAATCTAAGCACGTCTCTGATCTCACATCTTTAGAACTAAGCTGTAACATTGCCTTTCATGGACAATTAAATCTAGTCTCTGTGATAGCAAATTATAGAATTCTGAAAAGAAAGAAGAGATCTTTGGTGAGAGCAGTAAGAGCATAAGAGAATTTGGAAATCTTTTTTTTTTTTACTGAAGTTTCATTTATAAGAGAAATATGTTAAAGTTTTGAAAGATTTTGTGAGAAGGGACAATGAAAATAAAAGGAAAGGAATCAATTTTTAGGACATCATTTGAAGGAATTAAAAACTAAGATTGTTAAAAGTAAAAGGCAGGAATATAAAGTTGGCTTGTTTGATCAAGGTTAAAATAGATATGTTGTTATTTCTTAATAGACTTTTGCTGACCAGGATTGAACCAGGATTGAACACAAAGCTTTAAGGGTTTGTTTATAAGAGATGAGGTATGGGAAGAAAGATATCATTTGTTGTACTTTAAGAGAAGATGATAAGTCACTAAAATTATATTTGTTGTGATTAAAGGGAAATTTTGTAAATTTTATTTTCTTTATTACATTCTTATTTTTCTTTTGTATTTTTTTTTCTTTTCTGCACTTTTCTATTTTAAGTTTCTGTTAGTTTTTATCCTATTAATTATAAAGTTTAATAAACTTTATGTATTTATTTTTAAAAAAGGAACCTTAATACAATCAGGGCCTTGCCTTGGTTTTGTTTAGTACTAGTATAAGAGGAGAAAGAGAAACTTAGAAGGGATTTTAAGAAACAACAATAAAGTAAGAATTTGTGGGTAGGGCTAGACATTAGATTATGTTTCTAGACCTTGTTTAGAGTATCTGTGGGGTCTCTATCCTTTTTTTTGTACACTGGGGAATTTTTTAAAAAAAGTCAGGGCAGATGTGGTTTTTAATGCATGTATTCAACATATAATAAACACCCTAAATTTTATTTTCACTACTTTACTGTATTTAAATACATGTAATTATATTTTCTGAGAAAGATTCTTGGTTCCACCAGATTCTCAAAAGACACAAAAAGGCCATGAATCCCTGACATAGAACTAGGGATATGAATAGATTTACAAGAGCAAGGAACAGAGGTAGAGGTAGGAACAGAGGTAGAGAGCAAAAGAAAAAGAATTATTGTTCCAAAATCAGTTTTCCATTTCCTAACCCTAACCCTAAATTTTACATTTTCTCCTGTACATTTGATTAGAAACTTGAAAAAGAGATCATTTTAAAGGCGTTTTTCACTTGCTGTCTCATTGATGTAAGCTATTCACCTTAATTTTGATGAATGACTTAAATATATTTTGGAAATTCCTTCACTTTTGCTTTTCATGTTAAGAGCATACTTGACTGGAGGCATTTCTCAAAACATTTGTAAGAGACTAATTCCCAACTGTCTTCCGAACTTGAATAAATTATCCAAATGACTTATGAACAGTCAGCGCAAACATTCAAATTTGTCACTGATTTTTGCTCATCTGCTGTTCTCTCTTGCATCTTGGCAAAATATGTCAATCTGCTTCTCTCTCAAAAGCACTTCAGAACTGCTTTCCAAGTTCTGAGCCAGTTCTGAGCCATGCTGCTGTATGGTATCTTTACAATACAGAATTATACATTAATATTCTAATTTTAAAGACTATAGATTTCAGCAAGGCTACAAATAGCACAATGGATAAAAAACACTGCCTTTGATTCTGTTAATTATGTGCAAAACAGAATCCAATACTCAGATAAAATGTGACAGTCCTGCATCTCATTTTCACTATATTATTTCTTGCCTCACTGTTCTTGCCAGCTATTACAACCTTGTCCCAAAATCTCAGCAACCCTGGAGTTTATACCACATGAATCTATTTGTTCATGTAGCTCAGTAAGGCCTGGAAAGTACCAGCAATTAAAAACAAAAGCCTTGGGTGCAATAGAGGATTTGAGGACTAGTCAGGTACCTGTGAATCTTGTAAGTGTTTGATTTGGGCAAGGAGAATCAAATGAGCAGCTAAAATTATGGTTGGTGTATTTCTTCTACTTCAATGGCCAAATCTGCCATGTAACATATGCAAGTGGTAGAAACAACATTCTGCGCATGAAGCAGCAGCCATAGATATGAATAAGCTTGTATTGATGCATACACACAGAATGGTTCTCTTTTTGTGCTAGCTTTTTGTGTTTGTATTGAGAGCAAAGTGGATGAAGATAGAAGTATCATTTAAATCTGGGGAAATCTATTTCCTAAATTTAAAAAAACCCCTCTTCTGCTTGGACACTTGGATAATATTCTTTTGATTTCTTCTTTGGGCAAACATTGCATTCTTTCTCCACCCTAAGCCCTAATGGGGAAAAAGTCAAGACTCAATGCCCTGTTTTTAGCAATCCTTTTTATTGTACAAGTGATAATGCATTTTTTTTTTTTATTTATATCTCAAGGTCTTCTATGAATGTTCTACATAGCCAGTAACAGAAGATTATAAAGACAGCTTCTCATGTGGAACAGATTCCTCAGAGATCTTGGTTGCTATCATCTTTTTTAGATTTGCTTGACATTTTCAATAATTGCATTCTCAAAGCCCTCAGAGACAAATGGCTGTGATGTTAAGAAGACTGAGCAAATATTGCTGCATCTTTTTCACGAATCTGTCCTTCCCTTCTCTAATGCATGTTGTATTTGTTTTGATGAAATGATTTGATTATCTTTAGGCTAAGGAAACCTTTCTGATGAGTTTGCATCCCTTAGCTGCCCTGGCAAAACCATCCCCCGTGAAGAATAGGACTATGAAATCTGAGTTGCTGCCACTTAGCAGTCAATAGGATTTTTATAGCCCAAACTTAGTAGTCCTAACTAAGACTGATGCCCTTATGACTGCAAATACATACGTGCCAAATTTAAGGCTGAAAACTTTAAGTAAATGTAGGTTGATTTATGCAGCCTGCATATTTGATACTAAATAAGGATGACAGTCCTAAACTAATCACCCTGTTCCAAGTTGTAAATTTAATATAGTGTACACTGTAATAATACCCATGTATTAGGGAATAAATTCTACTGATCTGGGTACACATGTTTAGGATTATTCTTTTTCAGACAGTGGTATAATTAAGATGCTATAACTAAGTTATTATCTAGGAAAGTAACCATCCAGGTAGAGTATGTAGGTAATTGCCCATAGTCTATCATCACTTCAGATAATAAATTCTGCAATTTGATCAAAATACTCATACACAGTCAGCCAATTGTGAATGACCCTAGCATTAGAAATTCCAACATTACAGCATTTTATGTTATATGAAAAAAGTCTTCACATAAGATGATTGGATCTAGGTTGCAAAATTCTAGATGTTGTTCTTTAAAAATATGCTTAGCTTGCCAAATGTCTGCCAATCACATTTAACACACCATTCAGTTTCCTTTATTGTATATCCTCCCATTGAGATCCATTGGCCAAAGTATATGTAGGGTCTACTATGTCTAGTTCTTCTCCAGATATAAAATGTTTTCTTTCTTTGGTGAATTTATTAAACATAACCTCGCTCTTTTTCAGGTTTATTTTTAAGCCAAATGGTTCTCCTGCTTTGTGCAAGTCTTGTATGTATCTTTGTAGCTCTTCTGGGTCTTGTGAGAAGAGATAAACATCATCTGCAAATCTTAAGTGATTTAAATAGGCGCCATTGATTTTTATTCCATCTTTTGCCCAGTCTACTTTGCAAAATAATTCTTCTGATAGCTGATATTGTATCACCTTGTCATATACCTTGTTCTATGTTGATTTCCACTTTAAAATCATGAAGACAAATTGTTGCCATTGTTTTTTCATATAAGATAACATATAGAAATAAGATATAGAAAATACTAACTTTCTCTGCTGTGATTTAGAAATATTCTGGAATTTTGCAAACCAGATTTGTATAGTTTGTCAACTTTTGGAGCAGAAACATGGAGAAATCCTAATAAAGAATCCTCTTACCCTCTTCTTACTATTGCCATTTGCAGATGGGATATGCGCTCAGGATTAAGGAAATGCGGATTACAATAATTAAACCTGGTCTGGGGTGATGGAGCAAATGCATAGCCATCCTGATGAAAGTCTGATTGGATTGCAAATCTATTTAGTACTGATCACCTTGAAAGTAAGACAATCAGAACTGAGAAGACAATCAGAACCAGAATATTTCTTCTGCACAAGTTTTTTCTGTGCAAGTCGGAGACTCAGTAGCCTCTCTGAATCTAACCAATGGCGAGTAGATGTAATATTAAACCTGACTTTGGACAGGTAGAAAAAGAAGGGGGTAAATTTTTATTTTGAGATCTTTTTTCCATCTCTAGCTGAGGTCTCTACAGAAAACCACAGCAGCTGGGTGTCCAGCTCTGGATTTCCTTTTCCTGACAAGCTTTTGTTTATTCCAGGGAACTATTTGAGCCAGGTCTCCTTCATGAACTGGACTCACACAGAGTTGGCATGATCACTAGGTGAACAGATGTTGGTTTGAACTTTCCACTAAACAACATTTACACTTACAATCCCAAGAAAGAATTTTTGGGAGTTGAAATTCACCCTTCCAGTGAGTTCCTTCTTTATACCTCAAAAGCACAGATTCCCTGAGTCCTTGAAACAGTCCCTGCTGACATATGCTTCACATTCTAGAAGTACCAGCTAGATTCATCTGATCAGCTGAGCTCAGATCAGATAAGGGATGCTTAATTTTAAATCATACTTCAGGTATAAGATATTGTTTGATACCTGCTCTTGCAGGATTGACTTGCCTCTTACAACATTTTTTTCTCTCTCTTTAAATAAATTATAGAAGGCCAGGGAACCAGCCAGGCAAGTCTATCATTACAAATATTCATTTTGTTAATGTTTTAAACATTATTTGTCTAGGACAAAATCACCTATGTCTGCTCTACTATAATATTAATAAGTCTAGTATGTGAAAATACTTAGTTTCCTCTGTTCATGAAAGCAACCAAACCCTAGACCTCTGAATTTGAGACACTGAAGGAGTTATCTAGGAACTGAAGATATCTCTCAGGCCCAAGTCCAGAGATGAGACAATGAGATCTAATTGAGTTTAATCTTCATTTGTTTACATGTAATGGGAAGAATCTTGCTAAACTGAAGCTATAGATTTCTTACCTAGAGATATATTCTGGGAGACTCTAGAAAGTAGATACCCTGAATGTCTTCTCCCCTCCCCACTTCAGCTCAGGAGTGCAGTCTCTTAATCTGGACCACTTCTGGGAAAGCTTTGTGTTACCAAATTTTTCTCCCACTGCTCTTGCAGATACATATTTGAGTACAATATCATACTTAATTCTCAGGCTGTCAAAGGAGCATCATATATACAGTATACATCATATACAACTTGTTTTTGGTGCTTTTACGGCCAAAAAGAGAGTTAGTACATAATAAATACTGCAAAACATATAACTTGAAGATGAACAAGAAGATATTTTTCATCAAATTGAAGTTCAAATTATGCTTTTGATGGTATACATATTTACTGACAATAATGTAATGTGAGAAAACAGATTCTTATTTAATACAGGTTCATTCTTGCAAAGTGCTCAATATGTTTTCAGGAAAGTGATGAACACAAAAGAGAAGAGAGATGCTTGGAGTTTAAACACCTCACAGTGATTGACTGTTGCTAAATGCCTTAAAAAGAAACTGTCCTGAGGCACTTTTCTACAAGATTATTTTTTTAGTTTTAATGAAAACAAATGGTAATGATCTAATGGGAGAATTAATTAGTCAATTACCTGACTACCTGGGCATAAACGTAGCCTTAAATCCTCCTGCCATAGGTCAATGCTCATGTTTTTATGAGAGGTGGTCTCTATCAAATGCTGAATATAGACTAGATTGGCAATAACAGCTTCTCCTTTCTTATCACATTAAAATACTAATATATGAACATGTTTCTCAATGCTTTTTAGATTACAACATGCTATGCCATGCTCCATGACCTCCTTTTTCCCCACTAATACGTTTTAGGCAGATTCCCATTGTTGTTGTTGTTACTGATTTGACTTTAGCACTGCTGATTCCAAAGTGATTCTGAGTAGGTTACAATATAAAACAGAATACAAATACATTTGTCAATGTAAGTAAATTTGTAAATAAAAATATAATAAGAGATGTCTTTTAGGAGGGAACATATCATAAAGCAAGCAAAACCTATATAGAGCCATAGAAGCTCCTTTACCACTAAAGAGGAATTTTACAGTGAAGACACAGAGATTAGGAGCAGAGATAAAAAGCTTAAACAGGGAGACACATTATAATGAAGATTAACATTCTTAACAGGTGCTAGCACCTTATCTGGGATAAGAAGTTAAGCAGAATCCCAAGTCATTAGTACTTGAAGTGGAATCAATCAAGTCAATACTGTAGACTGGGAAGTTGAAAAGTATCCTAGAAGAAAGCAAGCCATTATCATATTATAAACAAGACAACTATACAGTCCCTGAAGTCATAAGAAGGTTCATTCCATAGCAGACTTTTCTAAACATGTATTCAACTTTTATACTTTGATAGACTACAGCTGATTAAAACTGATGAGAGATTGAATGAATCTTCTGAAAGATACTTCTTCATGCAAAATATATTCTCAAACAATATATCCGGAGTCTTGATGTGGATTTTTCATGATATAGGAGTCATTCATATTGATCAATTCAAATACAAACAAAACTTACATATTTTTGTGCCATCACCTTTTCTTTAATGCATAATACCTGGGGGATATTTTTTTAAGATCCATCCAATATATATTCACCCGTTGATATAAAAGTGGATTTGAAGAAATTCTGCAAAAAATTGAACTGTTTTGTAAACTTCCTTGTACAGAAAATAACTTTGAATTGAATTTTGAAGCATTTTTCATAACTAGTAGAAGAGTAAATACATACAAATATAAATTGTAACTTAGTTAAAATATTGAAGTCTATATTAGAGGTTTTCTTAAGCAGTTGCCAAGAATATAAATATGGAGATTGAATTTTTGGTGCAGTTAAACAATACATCTTATCCTGCTTGACTGGAGAAGCTTGTTTTAAGAATATAACTATATTTATCTGAATATACTTAAACTCCTTTGTATCAGAAGTCAAATTTATCAGAGTTTCTAATCTCATGGAAGGTTACAATAGCAAATATAATTATGTAAGTGCAAATAGTTCTATCAATTCAGATTGAGGTGGAAAGGACAGGCGTCATTATTATGCTTAACATAATCTTGTTATGTATACAGTCTTAAGAAAGGTGCTTTTGCTGGTAAGTTAATTGTTGAATTCCTGGGAAATCCTTATATTTTTAGAAACTTTAAGTAATAGTAGAAGTAACTTCCAGAAGATACACTCCAGAAATATTTCTTTTTAGTTTTTGTGATATCCTAACAGATCAGACAAATCCAAAGGTCATCACTGAGGCTACATCTTTCTCAGATGTTGTCCTTTTTCCAAGAATCCATGACCTATTGGTGGAATGAGTTCCAGTATTGTTTCACATATGATAAAAAAAAAAATGTGGTTTAATATGTCATCCCTCTAGTGTCTTTATCTTCACAATAAATCTCTTAATAACTTCTCTATATGGTGGCTTTCATTTCATTATTGTAATATGCTCATTTTATCTTTCCAAATTTTTCAATAACCTGATATCTTGATGTTTCTGTCCTATAGTTCTAATATTCTATTAGAAGAAGAGAATATCTGCAGTCAGGGTTGTGGAATTCTTGGTGCTCTCTGAGCTTGATTGTTTGCTTGCAGCTATCTTATTACACAACTAAGGAACATCACTGCTAGTGAGTGTGGTGTTTATTCCCTGCTTATATAGGTATTTCTTGACTTACAACCATCCATTTAGGGGCCATTTAAAGTTACAACAGCACTAAAAAAAGTAACTTATGACCGATTTTCAACTTACTACAGTTGCAGCATTCCTGTAGTCATGTGATCAAAATTTGGACACTTGGCAACTGGCATATGTTTATGACAGTTGTACTGTCCTGGGATCACATGATCACCATTTGTAACTTTTCCAGTGAGTTTCTGGCAAGCAGAGTCAATGAGGGAAGCTGGATTCACTTAAAGTCCACATGATTCACTTAGCAGCTGTAGTGATTCATTTAAGCAATGTGACAAAAATGGTTGTATGGAGGTTTTGGACTCCATTGTGATTGTAAGTTGAGGACTACCTGTATACAGTATCTTGTCCCCCACCCCCTGGCCAGGATTGGATTTCTCTTTGGTAGTTCCTTGATTAGGGTCCTGTTTTCTACAATTGATTATTTGTCTGATATTAATTTCTGCTTATCTGGATATACACTGCTAGATAGGCTCTGTACTGGTCTTTTTGTTTCTTCATAGCTTTTTGATTACTTATTTTAAATAATGAGTAAATGTGATTTATCTCTAGTGTCTGTTGATGGCTAATTTGTCTGTATACCAAGCTTCCAGGAATTGCCTACCTTTCTGGATTTAGCTTGATCTGTAATGGTCACAGTTTTGCAGCTGAAATTATGGTTGATTCTGTCCATGTGTTGTGAGATTAAAGAGTTTTCATTGTGTCTTCTGCTACTTGGTATTAATGGTGCTTATGACGAAGGTGCCAACTACATATCATACAGATCCATACTTTTAGTTGAATGTGTTGGCAGTGCCATAGTTTCTATATGCTCTATTTCAGTCTCTGTTAGGAGTCCTGAGCATGGTGAGTCCATGGATGTTCCTCTGAAATGTTGGTATATTTGTCCATAAAACTGAAAGTAGGTAGTGAATCAGAGATTGATGAGATCTATGGTTCTGGATATTTTGATCTTAGTGTACTTGGCTAAGTCAGGTGTGTTGGGTAGTGCTGCTGCCACAGATACTTCTGTTACTTCTAGATCTGTGGACATAAAGACATCGAATGAAACCATAATTTCATCTTCTATTTTTAAATCTTGATTTTGTGGAGGCACTGTAGTGTGGAGTTGATAAAATATTTGCTCCCTCTGTGACATGTCCTTTCAGTGAGTTTTGACTCCTGGTGATAACTGCCCTGCAGATTTGTTGCAAGATTTCAGAAGCAATTTGCCCTAGAATTCTTCCTAAGGCTAAGACAAGGAGATTGACCCAAATGTCACACAAGGGTTTTTGTGCTTAATTCAGGACTAGAATTTATGGTCACCCAGTACTTAGCCTGATGCCTTAACCTCTATACTAAAGTGGCTCATATGTATATATTTGTTGTATGTATGTTTATGTGGTGTGTTTGATATAATTTTTGGTACACATTTTCCAGTAATGTATTTTTTTCCCCAGCAACATAAGCACAGTAATCTAAACTGTAAGAAAATACATTTGATTAATAATTAAATAAACAAAGAACAACTCAATTCTGTAACTTCAACTAATTGATTAGAACTCCCCCAGCAGGTTACCTCTGCTCCTCTGAAACTGACCAGACCTTAATCAGTTTCACACTAAAGATTATTGTCATCAGAAACATGAAATTTGATTGTAAATGATGCATTGGCTAGAAAACTATTTTTTAAATTACATTTATTACCATTATAATTGCAAATGGTTGCTAGCTAAGGGTAATCAATAATAAGGAGTGGTGTAGTCAAAAGTGGAGTTTTGTTGTTGCTATTGTTACTGTTTTGTTGCTTGTTTGATAGCATAACTCCTCGTGTGTCTTTATGGTCAGAAAACCTTGGAATCTTTTTCTAGTTCCATCTCTAATCAAGTTTTTGCTAGGTTTATTTTGCTAAAATATTGCTTAGTGAAGTTAGCTAACATATATGCATCTCTAAGCAAAATAATAGTGGCATGATAGGAACTTTAAAATAACAAATTCTGACAATTCCATTCTTTTTAGCTACTAAAACCCACAGTGTAGCTCATGATCTCCAATCAGTTTTTTTGGGAAAGATTCTTTTAATTTGCATCCGATTCAGTTCAGTTTCTGTCTTACTGAGTATGGGTGCTGGATGTGCTCTGTACTTTGGGTGCTGGACGTGCTTTGGATGTGATATTCTTCTGTAATTCTTTCTTACCTTTGATGTGCTTGGGTATGTTGATGCCATCTGTGAACATAGCTGCAGCATCATCCAATACAATTTTCAACTTATTTTTGATGATCCCCATGAAAGGCGAGGTAGTTCATAAGTTAATCATGGGACTTCGAACCAGCAAGACTTTCATTTAACTAATCATTCTTAGCAATCTGTCCCACCCATTTTCAAACATGTAAGTACAAGATATTGTGCTGGTTGTTAAATTTTAGGATTACAGATATCACTGCAATATAAACAATATTTTGTACTATATTTGTTTTTGACTATATTTCTGATTACTTTACTCTACCATCCCTATAATACTGCTCAATTTTATGCAGAAATTTTCAAAAATCCATCTGCATACATCAAGGGTGTCAAATTCAAGGCCCGCAGACTGGATCCAGCCCATGGGGTGCTTAGAGCTGGCCCACAGTGCCACTCTGGAAACAGCAACGGACTCGGTGCCTCTACCAGCAAAAACGGAGCTCAGGAGGGCCGTGTGTGGTGCTCCCAGGCTCTGTTTTCAGCCATGATACATTGTGATGGACTCTCTTTTTTGCTTGCATTAATGAAACATGAAATGTTATGCAATCAACAATGCTTTCAGCATTGTATGGCCATACATGTTTACCAGTTGTGCAAAGGTAAATTGCTAAAGTTTTGGGGTGAGTCTCTAAGCTGTTTAATATCTGTTTTTTTTTTCTTTTATAACACCCAGTAAAGCAGATATCTTTTTTCAGTAATTACCTTATTTGTCTCATAAATTGTTCCGGTCTCTGTATATAATGCCCAAGCTTATATGATATATCCAGTGATGGAATGTAACCGGTTCTCACCAGTTCGCCTGAACTGTTAGGTAATTGCTTATGCAGTTCGGAGAACCAGCTAAAAATAAAGTGCAAAAAAGATTTTTTTTTCTTTCTCTCACTTCAGTTAATAGCTCTGGGCAGACAGCCAAGAACCACTTAATAGTTGTATCTGGAATGCAGCTGATACATGCTGAATCAAGTCAACAAACAACAGAAACTGACAGGATTAGGGCAGGGAAACCTATGAATCACCCATCTAGGGATGGGATTAACCTCTTCCCT